>JAABOM020000001.1:38536177-38578360 GCA_011800125.2 Solanum clarkiae
GTTGAGGGGTGGGAAATTGAAGAAGAAAGGAAGATGAAGAAAGGGGTCGGGGGATGGGTATTAATTAGGGGCGCGTGTAGTCATGCGATCGTATAAAAATTAACTTTTTTTTTTAAATTGTTTAAAAATTGTTAAAAATAAAATAAAGTCTTGATAATTAATTTGATACCGTGGAGGTTAAAAATTGGGTGTCAACACCAACCATTTGACACCCCTAGTTATTTACGTAAACTTGGTACAAAGATTAAGAAATAATAAGTTTTAGAGGTAATTTTATCAAATTATCTTTGAATATAATAACGAGGAATGCTTACATATTGTCACTCAAAAATATCTTAATTATGCTTCATAGTTATATTTTGGGTAATTATATTTCGTAATCATAGTTATATCAATATTTGTATAATTCGCACAACATTTGTATACGTTTGTATAATTCGCTATACAATTCACAGTTTTTATATAATATTCGTATATTTCGCTATGCAATTTGCAGTGCTTGTATATTTCAATTTTATAATTTAATTCGGTCACAATATTTATATAAATTGCGTAGATTATACAAAACTCAAACTATAATTATAAATAGATACTTATCACGAGTCGTAATTAATTTAAATTATAGGTATGCTAGTTAATTAACTAATATATATTTATTTATCTGCATAATTTTTTTTATAATAAATACAATTATTTTGAAAAATATAATAAAAAAAATAATAAATTATGAATTTAGTAGTGAACGGAGTAATATTTTTGAAATAACTGCTTCGTCATTTAAGGAAAAACAGGCTAGGCTTGCCTCGAAATTTTCAAAAAATTTAAGGCGCCGTGCAAATAGGCCGCTTTGTGCAAAATTTTGAAATAAACCCTAGATTGCTCTTCGCCGCTCAATCTTCTTATCTCATCTTCCAATCTTTCTCCATTTTCCCAAAATCAAAGCTCACCACAAAAATCCTTTAGCCAAACGCCATACACAATGGCCAAAAATAAGGTGACCCCGCAAGTCAATCAACCACAAAATCTCACACAAGTGGTTAAGAAGAATCAAGTGAAAGAAAACAATCACACCACAGCCATGGAAGATGCTTCTGAGAAACTTGAAAACCTCAAAAACCTCAATAGCATACTTCTCAAGGAGACCACTGAGAAACGGCAACAGATGGACTCACTTGTGCAGGCAAAAGGGTCTCTGGAATCGGAACTGAAAAGGTCTAACTCGGAGAACAGCGAGTTGCAGGCCGAGTTGACTCAGTTGAGTGAACAGGTTGTTCAGCTGGAGATTGAGAAGAGTTTGGTGTCTGTGTTTGTTGCTGTGCAGGTTGGTTACTATGCTGAGGTGATTGATGATGAGAGGAATGGGTTTCGTGAACAGAGTGATGCGGTTGAGAAGAAACTGCAGAGTGTGGAGATAGAAATGCGTGATGTTTTGAGAGAGAAGGGTGAGGTTGAGAAGCTGTTGACGGGAAAGGAGAGTGAGATTGAAAGCCTCAGGAAGAAACTGAATGATGTTGGTGATCAGGTTGTCCACGAGAGGAATGTCTCGGAGGAGATTCGTAAGGAGAAGGATGAAATGAAAATGAAACTTGACGCCCAAATGGAGGAAGCTAATGGATTGAGGGTGAGATTGGTTGAAACTGAGAAACGAGAGAAGGAGATTGAAGGAGAAGTTGACAAACTAAGGGCTGAATATGATGCTCTCACAGAGGAAATAAAGGACAGAGAAAGCACGATCCAATCCATGGTGAGAGAGGAGGCATTGTTTGAGAATAACCTGTTGGATTTGAATAAAGCGGTTGAAGAACTAAAGGGACAGGTTGATGTGATTATTAGGGAAAAAGAAGGAATTGAAGTGGAAAGAAATGCAGAAATGAAAACGAATGGTGAGTTGCAAAACACAGTCGCTGGTCTTAATGATATGGTGCTGAGTTTGCAAATGGAGGAGGCACAATTGCGTTCAAATTTGGCCAAGTTAGAGAAGAAGTGTTTGGAAGGCTCAAGGAAGGAAGAAGAGATGGAGAAGAGGATAAATGAACTTGTGAACGGAAACAATGAGAAAGAGATCAGGGTTGAAAACTTGATTGAAGAAAAGGCCTTTGTTGAGAAGGAACTAGACAAGGCATTGAAGCAATTAGATGAAGAGAAGAAGAAGATTGAGCAAACGGTTATAGAGAAGAATGAGATGGAAGAGGCTAAAGTTGGGAAGGAGGCTCAAATTGTTGAACTGCAAAAACAGATAGCTGAATTCAAGGATGTTATAGCTGAACTAGAAGTGTCTTGCAATGGTCAAGAAGAGAAGGTGAAGAATTTGGAATCTGAAGTTGATAAGTACAGGGCTGCATTTGAGCGAGTTACCCTTGAGAAGGATGAGATACAAAAGTGTTTTGCCAATGAGGAACAGAATGGTATAAAAATGAAGAAGCAGATTGAAGAAATGGAGAATCAAATTCAACAAATTGCGAAGGAGTTAGAGAAAACCAAGGCTGATTATCTCAATGTTGTTAGAGAAAAGAAAGAGTTGGAAACTCAATGTCAAGTGTTGAACAACGAGATTGCTTGTGTCCAAACCTCACTTGATGAAGCACAGAAGAAAGTTAGTGCTATGCAGTGCAAGGTTGAGTTGGCAAACAGTAATTCCGAGGAAATCTTAAATGCCTTGAGGACTGCTGCAGATTCAATCCGCTCAGATGGTGAAGGAGCATATGACAGTATGGTTGGTGAAAAACAAATGAATGGGGAAGATGTCAAGCCTTATGTAGCAGAGTTGGAGGCCATCAAGAATGCAATCAAGAGTAAAGAGAACAAAGTCGATGAGATGCATAGGCAGGTTGAGCATTTGCAGTTTTCAGTAGCTCAAGCACAAAAAAAGAAGAATTTCTTCACCATGTTATCTTCAGCAACAACACTTTTTGCTGCAATTTCTCTTGCGTATGTTGCTCGTGGCCATTGAGCAAGGGAGTCCTTAGTATATCTAAACTGGTAATGACAAGTCCAAAGAAATGACTTGAGTTATGGTCCCATTGTTTACCTTTAAAAAGGCGCATGATGCTGTTTGTATCATGGCATAGGCTTGACAATCTGACTGCTGTTAGCCTGTTTCAACGTCATATGTAACAATCTATGACTGGCTTTTTCATCCTTCTCTATGAAATAATATGAAACCCCTTTAGTTTCCAAGAAAGATATGAGAAATTCTCTATGTTTTTAATAACAGCACAAACATTTTCACGTCAAAGAGATGAATGAACTTAAATTTTTCTACTTCAAAGATGTTGAAGTATTGAACTTGATGGTTCCATTCAGTTAGCCTTGGTATTTCTCCTACTTATGATTCCATATGCTCAAGTCCTGTGGTTTTCTCCTTACAAAGGCGAAAGATATAACTATGTAAAAATGCACTCGAATGAAATTCAGATTTTTATGTCATACTGGATATATGTACTTAATCCAACTATTAAAAGGAGGAGACTCTTTATTCAAGTCAATTATCCTTCATCTGGAGTAGCTAATGTACTATATTAATGTTAAACCCACCAGAAGAACAAGTTCTAGTAATTCGCAACCTTTTCAGAATACTTACAGCTGATGTGCACCTGAAATTGTTTTGTTTTGTTTTATTTTTTCTTATTTAACCAGTTCTTGGGAGTCTTGTTAGGATATGTGATCAAATTTCATATGCCCCATGATTTTCCTCTGGTTCATGTTCTGTTGTTTGTTGTGATCAGGTTTGCATTTCTAGAGAACTATTTTAAAGTCATTCTGCAGTTATTGCTCGGAAATTTAAGGCTTCAAGGTTAGTTATCCTTAGAAGAAAATATGCATTAAGTCTGAGCCGTCAGTTTCCAAGGCCTTGCATCTCACTTCTATAATGCTGGCTAGAATATCATGTTACATAAAGAATAACTAAATTTCTGTGAGGTTCTTTATATTTTTAATGCTTCAATTCCTAGCTTCTCCTATGTTTTTTTGAAATAAGAATCAGTAGGTACCTGCCTCCTACAACAAATTTTGTGTTGTATATAGTTTGAAGTGATTTTTTCTATCTAAAGTATTTGGTATTTCATTTGCTTCCGTCTCTCAGCACTTCCAAACGACTTTCACCTATGAAATTTTGTCTAGATTCTTTCTTTAATGATGATTGTATACTCCCCATTTGCTGGAGATGCTTTCGCATGATTAGTACTCATACAACTGTTACAGTGCTAATTTTCGATATATGTCTCAGGTTACCTTTTTGTCCAAGAGGTCGATAACTTAATCATTTGGTCTTTCTCCTCACCTTAATTGAGGAGTCTTTTCCTCTATATGTAGTCTTTTCACATGCAACCAAAATGGTCTTAACTATAAGTACTGACATAGAAGGCAAAGTCATATGATGCTTCATGTGCTACTATCTTTCATACAGATATTAATCAAATGCCTTTTCACCAGCTATTATTAGGATTTTTTGAGTACAATTATCGGTACTGTTTATTTCTTCATCAATATGATCTGAAACCGAATGCTTCTCAATCACCAATATGTTCCTTAATAAATAGTGCTAAGGTCCACCCATGTTCAGCAGGAGCACTACACAAGCAGACAATGGATGGAAGGCAAAACCATATCATACTTCAGGTGCTATCGTCTTTAGCTGGTGCCCACTGACCTACCCAGTGCACATCAGTACGATTCTACTACTTGTCATTTGCCTGTATAAACTCATACAAAGAAGGATTTACCATAACAACTCTCAGCAAAGCTTCTGCTTTTCAGGGTATGTTATAGTCATAGTACATAGGCACCATCCATTTTTATGGATTTGATTCTAAGAGATCCTTTGTTCCTTGTATGAGAAAAAGGTAGGACCTACTGTTCTTGAACTTGTATGCGCTTAAGTAATTAATCTTGTCAATTAGTTGGAAGACAGGACCATGTGGTAATTGATATGTCTGTGTCTTAACAGATGCCCGACCCAAATGGCTCTTCACCACAACTCATGAGGTTTTATGACTTGCCAAAGGATTATATAAACATGTTTCGAGAAGTTGCCACAACCACAACTCTCCGCAATACAAGATAACTGCTCAAAAGCTTTTCCTGTGCTTTCAGAATATTTAGTATTTCTTCTCTTCATCATTTGCTCGTCTTAATTAAAAGATCATGGCTATTCGTGTTCCTCGTATAATCAAGAAGTCTCCAACATCCTTGGATGTTCCGAAGGGTCATTTTGTTGTTTATGTTGGGGAGAAGCAGAAGAAGAGATTTGTGATACCTATATCATACTTGAGCCAGCCTTCATTTCAAGACTTACTAAGTCAAGCAGAGGAAGAATTCGGCTTTCATCATCCAATTGGCAGTCTCACAATTCCCTGTGCAGAGGACATCTTTATTGGCATCACTTCTCAGTTTAGGATTTAAGGATATAGTTGAGATCGTTTTTCTTTTGTTAGATCTCACAATTTTGTATACAGAGGAAGGAGATTTTTTTTGGTACAGTTGATTTGTTAGAAGCGAAGTTAGGCTGATCACCAGGAAAAAATAGGTGCTTTTTGACTCAAAAAGTCTAATAGAAAGAATACAGATATAACATTATTCGAATATTATGTGCTGATCAATATTCGTTTCGACTCAAGAAGCTTCAATCTGTTTCCAAGTGAAATCCACGTCTAAACACAATTACTGAACTTTAGTATTTGCAAGCACGAATTTGCAAATGAGCATCTCTACATAACTCTTGTATGTGAACTTTAATTGTACTGGTTTGGCAGTGCACTTCGAAGTAAAATACTGGTTTCAATTATGAACCTTTAATTTTCAGAAACAAGTTTATCCAAATGAATTCATATTCCAACACAACTCTATCCAACTGTTGAACAATTCAGCTTCTTCACTTGGCCTAGATACAAATATTGCCTGATTTGTGGGATGCGTTTGCATATTTTGCTTTTTTGAATTTCTGGTAGGTGCAGGTGAAAGATGTTATGAGAATAAGACTTCTAGTTTAAGACGATGGACAGTGCTTAGAAGCTGAAAAGGAGCAGTACCTTATTTTTGACTACTTCAAGCTTGCTTGGTGCAATTTACTGATTACATACAATATTCAAGGCACAATCAGAATATGGTGGTGCTCATATGTGAGCTTTCTTATTATAAGGAATTATGGATGAGAGTTCATTTCCAAAAGATTTCCATTTATCAGAAGGTTTGACATGCTTGCAGCTTAATGATCTGCAGTATTCAGGGAAGGCAGAGTATCAGCTGCAGTAGAATTAGACCTAATTAGAGTTCAACATCTCCAAAAATCAATCGGAAAATAATTTTGTAACCATATTGACTGAATAAATTTGGTGTAAACTTGAAGCAAAGTACTGTTCAGAGTCGAGTCATTATTCTCTTTATATAATCTGATCGATTCAAAGTGCGCACTCTGTCGATTTTCTTGACAGATTTAAGGCAAAATGTTATTCTTGTGAATTAGTATGCCTTCATCATCAAAAATTGCTCACTACATCAGACTCGGTTTAGCACTATGGACGATCAGATTGTCAAAGTTCTCAGGATATGCCCTCATAGATTCGCATTTCCTGATCAATCATTAGAATGCTGACCACAACTTGTTGATTCAACATCAAGAAATGGCTCCAGATGCTCCCTCACTCTTACCATTTTCAAGAAGATAAGGCTTTGTTAATCTGTTCTTTGTTGTGATCATCAGTGGGACCTTCTGCTTTGAGACTACTGTCAAATGTACTAAAGTATGAGAATAAGTTGGAAGACAAAACCATGTGATACTTCAGGTGCTATTGTCTTTAGCTGGTGCCCACATAATGCCTATTGATCAATGCACATCCATCGGATCCATTGTTCTTGACCTATAAAAACGTGTACTAAGAAGCGTTTATCATAACACTTGTCACTGGAACTTGAAACTTTCAGGTTCCTTAGTAATTCTTCCCCTTCCTTAATTGCATATCTGTATTGAATTTAACAACCATGGCTATCCGTATGCCTCGTATAATCAACAAGTCTTCTTCAGCTGGAGATGTTCCTAAAGGCCACTTTGCGGGGAGAAGCAATTTGTAATCCCCATATCATTCTTGAGCGAACCTCTGTTTCAACACTTGCTTAGTCAAGCTGCAGAAGAATTTGGCTTTAATCATCCAATGGGCGGTGTCACCATTCCTTGTAGCGAGGATCTTACTTCTCGCTTGAGTAGGATCTGAGGCTTTTCCTTTCACAGTTCTGTAAAGAATAGGATTTCCAGTTTGTACATTAGAGGAATTAGGAAATGTACATTTTTTGCACCATATTACTGAAAATTAGATAAGAAGGGGCAACTGTAGATCCCAATTTTGAATATAATTTTCAGTAGGTGACGTGTAAAAGAAATACAACATAATCTTAAGCAAATGAAATTTGTGCAGATTCATACTTTAGCCAACTTATTATAGTTTTCAGTATTCTTTTTGGAAATATTTCTTAATATCAGATATTTTGAATGTAATCAATTCCATCTATTGAATGTAATCAGTTCATTGCAATAGAATTTTTTTCCCTCAATTTTCATGGCTTCCACTCTCTAGAAGTTCAACTTTACTCAATCACCCTTCGTCGTCCAAAATGAAAGGGAGTATTATTTTGATTTTATGAAATTTAGCTAAAGAAAATAGGGAGGAAGGTACTAGGAAAAAGCAGCGACTGCGTCAACGTTTTCTTTATTCCTAATTTGAGAGGACACAAACAATTTCTAAACCTTATATTCTTGTGGAGGAAAATATCCTAATTTGTAAGTTTGAATAGTCAAATTGAGTTCCTTCTCTCTATACTCTCTTTCTGTAGTTATCTCTGTTTGTAAATTGACTTCGCCGGCAAGTCTACCGGAAGATTCGTTTGAAGGATGGGAGCCAGCATGGAAGAAAGCGAATTGAAGAAATTGGAATACCTCTCGCTAATTTCTAAGGTATCTTCTGAATTGGAAGCACATTTAGGGTTTGGTGATAAGGTTTTAGCTGAATTTATAACTGAACTTGGTAGAAATTGCTTAAAAGTAGATGAATTTGATGCCAAATTGAAAGAAACTGGTGCTGAATTGCCAGATTATTTCGTAAGAACGCTCCTCACAATAATTCATGCTATTTTGCCTCCTAGTGCCAAGTCCGAGTCAAAGGAGGAGTTGAACAAGGATGCCAATGACTCCGAGTTTTCAGCTCTGAAGATCAGAGATAACAGGGATAGGGTTAAGGAATTGGACAAGGAGATTGAGTTGGAGGCGAAGAATAAGAGGAGAGATGCAGAGGAAGAAGAAGAGCAACCGGATAGGAGGCGAGAGAGGGATAGAGATTATAGAAGAGAAAGGGGTAGAGACAGCGATAGGGGTAGGGATCGAGATAGAGGTGAACGTAGGGCTTCAGACAGGGATAAAGATGGAGATGGAGATGTATATGCAAAGGGTAGGAGAGACGATTATGAGCAAGACGGGGATGATGATTGGAGGGATAGGAGAAAATCCAGGTATCATGTGGATGATCCAGAGTTGTATGCAGTATATAAGGGCCGGGTATCAAGGGTGATGGATTCTGGTTGTTTTGTTCAGCTGAATGATTTTAGAGGGAAAGAAGGCTTGGTGCATGTTTCACAACTTGCTACTAGAAGGATCAGTAATGCCAAAGATTTAGTAAAACAGGAGCAGGAGGTTTTTGTGAAGGTTATCTCTATTAGTGGGCAGAAGCTGAGTTTGTCAATGAGAGATGTTGATCAGAATACAGGAAAGGATCTGCTGCCATTGAAGAAGAGCTCAGGCTATGATCGGTTTACAATGAATCCTTCAGGCATGAATAATGAGGGCTCTAAGACCAGGATTGGCCTGTCAGGAATCAGGATTACGGAGCAAGAGGATGTAGTTCCATCACGCAGACCAGTGAAGAGGATGAGCTCACCTGAAAAATGGGAAACAAAACAACTTATTGCTGCAGGTGTCCTGGGGGTGCAGGAGCATCCCATGTTTGATGAAGAAGGGGATGGAATGCTATATCAGGAAGAAGTTGGTGTTGAAGAAGAGCTTGAGGTTGAATTGAATGAAGATGAACCTCCTTTCTTGCAAGGGCAGAGTCGTTATTCAGTTGATATGTCCCCTGTCAAAATTTTTAAAAATCCTGAAGGATCATTGAGTCGTGCTGCTGCACTTCAATCAGCTTTGATAAAGGAGAGAAGGGAAGTAAGGGAGCAGCAACAGAGAACAATGCTTGATTCTATCCCAAAGGATCTCAACAGACCATGGGAAGACCCAATGCCGGAGACAGGTGAGAGGCATTTGGCACAGGAGCTGAGGGGTGTCGGTTTGTCTGCTTATGACATGCCAGAATGGAAGAAGGATGCTTATGGCAAAGCCTTGACCTTTGGCCAGAGGTCTAAGCTATCCCTCCAGGAGCAGAGGCAGAGTCTTCCTATTTACAAATTGAAAAAAGAACTGATTCAGGCTGTCCATGATAACCAGGTCCTGGTTGTCATTGGTGAAACAGGTTCTGGCAAGACAACACAGGTGACACAGTATCTAGCTGAGGCAGGGTATACAACGAGGGGAAAAATTGGCTGTACTCAACCTCGTCGAGTGGCTGCGACTTCAGTTGCTAAGAGAGTTGCGGAGGAGTTTGGTTGTCGATTAGGTGAAGAGGTTGGTTATGCTATTCGTTTTGAAGATTGTACTGGGCCAGAAACTGTTATCAAATATATGACTGATGGTATGCTTTGGAGGGAGATCCTGATTGATGATAATTTGTCCCAGTATTCAGTCATAATGCTTGATGAAGCACATGAAAGAACAATTAACACTGATGTTCTCTTTGGTTTGCTTAAGCAGCTTATGAAGAGGAGACCTGACCTCCGTCTAATTGTGACATCTGCAACTTTGGATGCAGAGAAATTTTCTGGTTATTTCTTTGACTGCAACATCTTTACAATCCCAGGTAGAAGTTTTCCAGTAGAGATACTCTACACAAAGCAGCCAGAAAGTGATTACCTTGATGCGTCTTTAATTACTGTTATGCAGATCCACTTGACAGAACCTGAAGGTGATATCCTCCTCTTTTTGACTGGTCAAGAAGAAATTGATTATGCTTGTCAGTGTCTCTACGAGAGGATGAAAGGACTAGGTAAAAATGTTCCTGAACTGATCATACTACCTGTCTATAGTGCCTTGCCCAGTGAAATGCAGTCCAGAATTTTTGATCCTGCCCCTCCTGGGAAAAGGAAAGTTGTTGTTGCTACAAATATTGCTGAAGCTTCTTTAACAATTGACGGTATATATTATGTTATTGATGCTGGATTTGCAAAGCAAAATGTCTACAATCCAAAACAGGGTCTTGATTCACTTGTCATTACCCCAATTTCACAAGCATCCGCAAAGCAACGAGCAGGACGTGCTGGACGAACTGGACCTGGGAAGTGCTACCGTCTATATACTGAGAGTGCATTCCATAGTGAAATGTCTCCCACCACAGTTCCAGAAATCCAGAGGATAAATCTTGGGAACACCGTTATTATGATGAAAGCAATGGGTATTAATGATCTTTTGTCATTTGATTTCATGGACCCACCTTCCCCTCAGGCTCTGATATCTGCCATGGAGCAACTTTACACTCTTGGAGCACTGGATGAAGAGGGGCTTCTGACGAAACTGGGAAGAAAAATGGCAGAATTTCCGTTAGATCCTCCTTTGTCCAAGATGCTTCTTGCTAGCGTGGACCTTGGCTGTAGTGATGAGATCTTGACCATCATTGCTATGATTCAAACTGGAAACATCTTTTACCGACCAAGGGAAAAACAAGCTCAGGCCGATCAGAAAAAAGCCAAATTTTTTCAGCCTGAGGGTGATCATCTTACATTGCTTGCTGTTTATGAGGCTTGGAAAGCGAAAAACTTTTCAGGTCCATGGTGTTTTGAAAATTTTGTCCAGTCACTATCACTTAGGAGGGCACAGGATGTTAGAAAACAGTTGCTCTCCATCATGGACAAGTATAAATTGGATGTTGTGAGTGCTGGAAAGAATTTAACAAGGATCCAGAAGGCTATTGGAGCAGGTTTCTTTTTTCATGCTGCAAGAAAGGATCCTCAAGAAGGTTATAGAACTTTAGTTGAGAACCAGCCAGTTCACATCCATCCTAGCAGTGCTCTTTTCCAAAGACAGCCGGACTGGGTTATTTATCACGAGCTTGTTATGACAACAAAGGAGTACATGCACGAGGTGACCGTAGTAGATCCTAAATGGCTTGTTGAGTTAGCACCAAGATTCTTCAAGACGGCTGACCCGACAAAATTAACCAATCGCAAGAGACAGGAACGTATTGAACCTCTTTATGATAGATACAACGAGCCAAACTCATGGCGATTGAGTAAACGACGAGCGTGATATCCTTTTTTTTAAAATTTTATTTTTGTTCTGTGTTGGTTCAATGAAATACGTACTGTTTGTTTCTGTAAAAGGACATATATATGGTCAATCTAAATTATAACTTTGACACTTGGAGCACTTCTTTCATATAAGCTTTATCCCCATTTGACCTATTACAGTTTTCACTGAAGTGGACTCAAAGTTGCTATAACCTCTTCGTTGTATGCTTTTTGCAAGGTAAATAATCTCTGATTGAACTTCAATTTTTTTTCATGTTTGAAGGATGAATGGTTAAGCTTGACTAGTTAAGTGTCTTTTCAGTAGAATCAAGTTTAAAGTGGCCCAAACTGGTCACTTTTTCAGGTTAGTCAAAGAATGAGTGGAATTGATATTTTTTATATGGAACTGTGCTGCTGTTAGCATGCTATGGTTACTCTAGCTCAAATGTACCAGAGCTGCAGCTTTTGGAAGCAAAATGTCCAACTGAGTGTATAGAAAAACTAAATGATGTGATATAATATATATGTGACGTAGAACCTTCAGCCATTTTGATTTACCTAAGATGAACATGCATGATATATGTACTGATACTTAATGAGGATTCTTCAGAATACTCTGGAAATTAATTAAAAGCTCCATGTTCCCATACTGGATAGTCATACACACTTGTGTTGAAACATTCCTGCAAACAAGTCCTTGTAACAACTCATTGTTTGTCCATGTCAAAGGACAAATGACTTACTTTTTTCTACTTCAAAGAAGTTGAAGTATTGAATGAATGATGGTTCTATTCAGTTAGTATTGAAACTTTTTTATCCTTATGATTCTCTATTTCCTCTCATCAGAATATCTGTGCTAAAGTCCCATGTGTTGCTAACCATTATGAGGCAGAATCAAGTTTAAAGTGCCCCAAACTGATCACAATTTCAGGTTAGTCAAAGGATGATTAGAATTGAAATTTTATATGGAACTATGCTGCTTTTAGCATGCTATGCTTACTCTAGCTCAAATGTACAAGAGCTGAAGCTTTTGGGAAGCAAAAAGTCCAACTGAGTATAATAGGGAAACTAAATGATGTGATACAATTTATGGTTATAGATCCTTCATCCGTGCTGAAATTCCTAGATCAGCAGGCACGCATAGAATAGAAATCTTAATGAGGATTCTTTAAAATATTGTTGGAAGTGACAAAGAACTGCATGCTGCCATGCTGGTTAATTACACACACTTATACTTGAATGCTCCTGCAAACAAGTCTTTGTAAGTTAATTAGAAGCTACATCTTAGGCCTCTTAACTAAAAATCCGTATGAATGAATTTCTGATGATCTTCATCTGGAGTACTTCCTTGAAATGAAAGCTTTTATGCGCAGTGACCTAACAGAAGACTCACATTTAGACCAAACAGATGTTCTTATTTGACTGAAATTTCAGAATTTTCTGCCAGAATATAAGATAATAATACTATTTATATATGCAGGACACATGGTTCCTTTGGTTCATGTTATTATGTTTAGAGTTGATCAAATTCTCATATCTAAAGAGCTACTTGCAGAATCATTTTTTACTTGAGGAGCTCCTGGCTGTCTGCAACACAAGTTAACAGTAGCCACGGGCCAAGTTGATATCTTTGTCTCTTGTCTAAGTTGATATTTTTTCTACTTCTATGGTTCCATTCAATTCATTATATCGATTGAATAATTCATTGCAGTAGAAAATTCTTGTTGAAGTTTCTTGGTTTTGCTAAGTGCAGCTTGATGCAATAGAAAAGTTATTCTGAAGATATGATGAAAGCTACCAAAGATTTTGTGTCCAATGAGCTCATTGATCGGATTTCTTTGTTCTGATTTGATCCAAGATATAAGAATGAGTGTATATTAATCAACTCATAATAAGATACGATATCTTACTTCTCTTGAATCCTGAACATCAATTTCTGGAAATAACAAGGTTATGAGTTGTGACTCAATATAATGGAGATTTCGAAATTATAGCCTTCTTTGTTATCTGCTATTTAGAAACATTTCTCAGAATCTGCTGAGATAAGAAAGTTGATCCTGCATAATGACTTAGCATGAGGGACCAATAACTTTGTCAGATATTGCTGTAAATTTATTTCTAATTTTAGTTTTGTTGTACTACTAAACAATTACCCATCATTACAATTTGATCTAAAAAGTTCATTTGTTAGACAATTACTTCCCTTTTATCAATTTGATTTATAAAGATCATCTGTTCTTTATCTTGTCATGAAAAACGTTGGGGTCTGCTGTTCTTCAGGCACAATGGCCTAAAGCCCTATATATTATACAACAATGAGTTGGCAGCAAAACCATATGATATTTCATGTGCTATTGTCAGTCAACAGTGCAACAAATGCCTATCCACCAGTTAAATTGTACATCTCATTGATTTGTTTTCTCTTGTAGTTTTTATGTAAGTGGACACAGAAGAGTTTGCATCTGGGCATGTTATAATACTAGTTGAATAGTGTTCCAGACACAAATCATCACAAGGCACCATTTATATGGATTTGATTCTGAGAGATCCTTTGTTCCGCGCATGAGTAAAAGGTAGGACCTATTGTTCTTGAACTTATAGAGCTAAAGTAATTTATCTTGTTAATTAGTTGGAAGACAGAACCATGTGGTAATTGGTCTGTCATTGCCTTCATGAGATTTTATGACTTGCCATTTGCTTATACAAACTGCTTTGAGAAGTTACCGCCACCACAACTCTCCACAATACAAGAATACTACTCAAAGCCTTCCTGTTTCATTAAGCATCTTAAGCAATTCTTTCTCTTCATTCTTTGCTCATCTTAAATAAAAGATCATGGCTATTCGTGTACCTTGTATAATCAAGAAGTCATCGACAACATCCTTGGAAGTTCCCAAGGGTCATTTTGCTGTTTATGTTGGAGAGAAGCAGAAAAAGAGATTTGTGATACCGATATCATACTTGAGCCAACCTTCATTTCAAGACTTGCTAAGTCAAGCAGAGGAAGAATTTGGCTTCGACCATCCAATGGGCGGTGTCACAATTCCCTGTCCAGAAGACATTTTTATTGCCATTACTTCTCAGTTTAGGATTTAAGGATATAGTTGAGATCATTTTCCTTTACAGGTCTCAATTTTGTATAAAATTAAAGCAGGAGATCCATATTGTACAGTTGATTAGTTACAAGTTAAATGAGGCTTAGCACCACAAATATTGGTGCGTTTGAACTAATTCAAACAATACAAAATACCACATTTATTTCCCTCACTAAAATTGCTCCAATTCAGATAATATGTGTAAAATTGCTCCAAATGAATTGTACAAGGAAAATTTGACACAAATGAAGAGAGAATATTTCAGTTAAGAGACAATTTTCCATGTGGCTTGCCATGTAAAATAATTATCAGAATTTTTTCCTATGTTGGAGGTCTGTTAATTTAAAGGTGTATTCTTGGACTTTTAAGTAATGTCCCTTTTTTTGTCCAGATGACATAAGGCAAATTAAAACTTTTTCAAATAGTGAACAATTTTTTTTTCATGATATACCAATCAAGAATCACGCGATATGTCCTAAACTAGCTTGTGTAGCTCTGAGGATACAGTAACAACATATCTAGTGTAGTCCCACAAAGTGACGTCCTAAGAGGTAAAGTGTAGTTAGATTTTACCTCTACTTCAGAGGTAGAGTTCCGAGTACCTACAACTTTATTTATTTATTGCTATTACCCATATAATATTTAATAGGATTATCTACAAGGGGAGCTTAGCTAAACCGAGCATGCCAAAATATGGGTTTGTTTTTTAACTTAGTTCTTAGTAGAATATAATATATATGTCTTGAAGTATTGAATGGAAAGCATTATGCCTTATATTTAGGGTATATGCGTGAAAATTAAAGAATCTTAGACTAAGTGTATTATTGACACTAACAATGAATGGAAATGCTGTAAACTAAACCTAAACATACAAATATTTTTTTTAAAAAAAAAGTGAGTTAAATTTGGAAGCTGTATATATAACACACCAATGAACATACTTTTTCATAAAATTTTTTCTTTTTTGTAGAATTCTTATCTCTATGGCTGCTACCAGCGGAAATGTTTTAGGGGATGAAGAAAGTCAACTTTCTTTTGGAAGTAGCAGCAAAATTCAACCTACTATCTCTTTTACAAAAAAGCAAGTATCCATATTTTTAAAAAAAATTCTAAACTTCACTGCTGTATAATAAGACTTGAAGTATACATTACATTTATTTTGATTTCGTATCTTTTCAATTTTTTCTCATATATGTACCGTTGTTGGGGCCTTTTTTTTTAACAGCTTAGATGATGAAAAGAAGTATACTTATCTGACAATGGCTGAAAGACTGGGCTTGCCTGACTTCTTCTCTTTGGATGTTAGTACATCATCTCTTACCCATCTCTTTAGTGGCTTTTGGATTAGTTCTTTTTTTTTTTTTTTTTTTTTTGGCTTTTACTTTTAAGCACTTTTTAAGTTTGAGAAGTTTTAAACATCGTGTTGACTATTTTTCTTATGTAGGTGTGGCGAGCATCAATTGGAGAGCTTTTAGGCTCTGCGGTTCTTGTTTTTATGTTGGACACCATAGTGATATCCACCCTTGAAAGTGATGTCAAACTGCCAAATTTGATCATGTCAATTCTCATAGCAATTACACTCACTATTCTAATTCTTGCTGTTTTTCCGGTGTCTGGTGGCCACATTAGCCCTGTAATTACCTTCTCATCTGCACTTGTTGGACTAATATCAATGTCACGAGCCATAATTTACATAGTAGCACAATGCCTTGGTGCTATTTTAGGTGCACTAGCACTCAAAGCTGTGTTGAGTAGTGCCATCGAACAAAGATTCTCTCTTGGCGGTTGTACCGTTACGATAGTTACACAAGGGCCCAATGGGCCGGACATTGTGGGCTTGGAGATAGCCCAAGCATTTTGGCTTGAGTTTATGTGTACATTTGCTTTGCTTTTTGGTTCACTTTGGATGGCGTATGATCAGCGCCAATCCAAGTCACTTGGGCTTATTACTGTCATGTCTATTGTTGGGCTTCTAGCAGGCATTCTTGTTTATATATCAACTACTGTTACTGCTAAAAAGGGCTATGCTGGAGCTGGGATGAATCCAGCTAGGTGTTTTGGAGCTGCTATGGTTAGAGGAGGCCACCTTTGGAATGGTCACTGGATCTTTTGGGTTGGGCCTGGACTCGCTTGTTTTGCTTTCTACTTCTATACAAAGATCATTCCTTCGAATCATTTCCAAACAGATGGATTTAAGCACGATTTCTTAGCTATAATCGAGGCATTGTTTCGATCTGAGATGTCGTAACGGTTTTTGCTATTTACGTAGTGTAGTTATGTAGGATTATAATGTTGGGATTATCTATAAAGTGATTGATAATGAATGAATTATGTTATACTGTGATTAAATCACAGTGAAAGAATTATTATGCAACGAAAAAGGGCAATTTTTTGTTAGTTTAATCATTGGAGTGCGGCTGTTCTTATTCCATACCCTAGTTCCCATGAAGCAATACATATTGATACTTGCAATCACTAAAACATTAGAATAACCAAGTAGGTAGAGGCTTGGGAAGGTCGTAGATCTTTACGACATTTCAACTTTGTGCCTCGTGTATTGAAGTTGGACAATAAATTTGAGCTAAAAAGTATGGTCCTAGTGTTTTTTTTGCAAATTATGTAATAAGTTATTGTTATTATATTATGTGAAAATGGCAAACAAAATCCCTATCAATGGTGAATATATAACTTGTATCCTTGTCAATCAATTGCTAGGCTAACATTTAAGCATTCGCTCAAAAACAGCCACTCATAAACTTACCAGCATAGCCTGACTCAATATCACAAACTGCACATAGAACAATCGGAGGCAACTTCCTCTGACGAGCATGGATTGTGCAGTACAAGGGCTTCCTCGGTTTGTATGCTTTCTTCTTGCCTCTTCTCCTCTGGCATCAAAAATCACCAAGCCAGTTTCTCAATTTTCATTTCAAAGTCAACTGGCAGCTATATCACTCAATTCATTAATAAAGTGTGACGCCTAGTTTCATTAGCCTTCCTTGAACTTCTAATCTAAGGACAAATCTCCAGTTCGAATAGTACGCCGTTGATGGCTTATTCCTTTCCGAAGCCGCGTCTGAGAAAAGCTGAAACCTGTCTGTTCCCAATTAAAAGGAGATTCGAGCTTTGGCTGGAACCACCTTTTCACAACAACACCATTGATTCGAATCTTCCCAAATGATTCATTCCCTTGGTACGGCAGGCCAAGCCGCCTCAAAAGTGCTGCAACTGCCCTGTTGATCCTGTTGACCAAATAAGAGAATTTCAATGTTATGTGAATCGTGCAGCTCTTAGATGTAAAAAACGTACTGGAGTTCATGAAGGATGAATTCCATATAGGCTTAACTTGGAATGAAATGTAATTCACTTTTCCAAATGGGTACCCTTGGGTTTGTTTTTTTGCCAGTAGGTGATATTGAGTGCTTTCATAGTGCTAGCAAGGCATGATATTGAGTGGCTTTCATAGCACTATGAGTGCTTTCATAGTGATAGCAAGACATGAAAAATGTTACTCCTAAATTAGTAGTGTCATTTGCATCACTCATCAGCCATGCCAAATATGCAAGACTTGTTATACTACCAAATAAACATCATTTCTCAGTTCTATATTTGTCCTTTCTGTGTTCTGCTATTTAGTGTTATTTCAGAAACAAAAGAATTTTTTTTTTCTGAACTGGATTATTTTTTTACTTATGTCATATTACTTACTGGTATCTTAAAATACGTAGTTATACAAAGAATGAAATTTCTTCTAGAAAGAACTCTCATTACCTTCCAGCAATCTTAATCATTTTCTCGCCAGTGGGTGTCTGAATATGTGACTGCTCTACAGGGAGTAGAATGGATATATTCGGTATTTTTGTACCTGCACGATTTTCCATCATTGCAAGAGATGTTAAACATACAGCAATATATTCTAATAGTGAATATTTCCAGTCGCCTGATCTTTCTGAATTTATGATTTTTGACAAGGAAATAAAGAAGCTTCTACTCTCTTTATCTTTTATAACGATAAAGTCTTGTAATCTTCCAGAGTTATTTGTGAAATAACTTTTTTTCCTTAGCATCAACTTCATTCTCGTGAAATAACTTCATTCTTGTGAACTGATCACAAGTGTTCCCTCGAATTTCTATTCTGCTAATTGGAAAATGAACCTAAACCTGGTATTATCTTAGTTGACAACGCTATGCCACATCTTGTGCTATACAATGGAAGTGAGAGCTAAAAAAGAATCAAGATGTCATTTTAATTTTTCGGTATAAAGAATTCAGAACTGATATAACAAAATTTACAACTAATGCACAACTCTACATTGCTAATGTAAACTTTAAGATAACAAATACAATGCAACTTTGAAGATGTAAAACTCTATTTTTCAGTTTGTTCGACTCTTTTTTATTTGGCACACAGTTTAGAAAGTAATGAAGACTTTTAAATCTTGTGGTTATAAAACTATGGATATGTAGAATATACCAAGATGTGCTTTAATCTTGTGGTCTTACCATGCCACATGAAAAGTTAGAATTTAAGAGTTGCCAAAAAATGAAGAGACATTATTTTTGAAACTGACTAAAAAGGAAAGTAGAACAAATAACCTTATGGGAAATAGTTGGTATAAAAAGGAATTAACCTTATACAGTATGGGATTAGTAAAATTTATACTAAAATAAATTGAAATAGAGGGAGTACAATATTTGACCTGTAGTATGAAATTTTGCATCACTACTACACGAGCAATCCTTATGCGATGCAATATTATATGCACGATAGAATAAGGGATGTGGAATTCTACTATAAAACTTTGCAATACTACTAATACTAGCGAACTCTATGTGATGTATTATATATATGATATTATACTATATGAGGGATAAGACAAAAATCTTCTATACCTGCAGCCAAACGATGTTTGAGACTCTTTAGGACAGTCAAAAGATATACCTGGTTAATTTTCAGCAAAAGAAAAAAAACTGTCAACAAAGTATTAGCAACAGAAGTGTTTTGAAAATGGATGGGAAAACCCGCACATTGTATAAGAAATAGCAAAAAGGAATACGGATCTATACATGAATAGTTTTTTTTTTTTTTTGATAATTGCATGAATAGTAATTTTCGACCTCCTAACTTTTAAAAATTATTAGGAATCCTACATAAGAGGGAAAGATAAAAACAGAAAAAGAGAGAGATCTTTGCAGCCAAAAAGGATAAACTCGCAATTATTAGTAACTGACGACCCAGCTTAAGAGTATTCTCGTGTGGTTACAATTGAAAAAAAATTAAATATTTATTTACTGCCCATTAAGACGAGCTTACCTTAGCTGCATGAATATGAAAATTCCTCACGTCGACAACAATAGGGCTTCCCTTAAAGGAAGGCAAAGGGACGATTCCAAGTGAAGCTGCCTCCTAAGGAACAAGAAAATATGCGAGATTATCTACCACAATAACCAACAAGATAAAGCTGTAAACCTGATAAAAGACAACTCAGATAGACCATGGACCTCAAGCAATGAACAGGCACGGGGATCATATTCACCAAATCCATCAACCAAAGAGCAAAGATTTACGCCTTTTGACGTTTCCACAGTTGATCCTAGATTTTCAATAAGTCTTTCTTTTAGGGATGCATCACGAGGAAGCTGCAGGCAACCCAGAACTAGTGATAGCTCCTCCATTGTGGGTACCCCACCAGCTACAATTGTTTCCCTGTAGACCATTAAGGCCAATGATGTCCTGCAAACCAATTAAATCATGAGTGGGGAAGAAAAGGAAAAAAATCCTTCCTGACCTCATAAAAATCTGTCTAACAATTTAAGGGGTGGATATCTTCTCTGATTCAATGACATGTAATTATTAAAAAATGCAAATAGACATGATAGATGTGATGATAAATCAACCAGCCTAGACTTCTGGGATTTCAAATAACTCAATCACAAATGTGCCATGAAGTAGTGACATATATGCATACCAAGTCTTTTAACAAAGCTAGCATGCATTGTAAACTTTAGTCATATCTGTTATATTTGGACTAGGCACAAGCAGTCCAGTCACACTTGAGCCGGAAAGGAATATCAATATCTACTCAAGAAAACAATATTCTTAAGATAATTCCTCACTGTATGCCAAATTTCTCTGAAATATATGCTAAACAAATCAAAATGACAATCAGGCTATCTCAATACATGATTGCAACAATATGTTCAACATGACCTCTTATATCAACTACTTTTATAAAGAAATTGAGTGCATTCACTAAGAGAGAATTTTACATCCATCTTAATACACCATGAAGTTGGGCCTAAGCATTTCAAAGCTTCTAGAATCCCTATCTGAAAAAATAAAACAAAATAACAATAATGAAAGGTAGTAAGCTATCACCAGAGGCATTTTAGATGGAGATGTTGATCTTAAACATCACGTTAAAGCTGGCAAAGCCAACAATCATCATTATAACAAAATAATTTCCTTCTGCAATCCCTTCTTAACAGACGTGTCAGAATAAGTAGCAGACTAAATAAAAGCATACCATTTACTGTCAAGCTGCAGGCGACCAGAGTTACTAGACAAGACAGGCTCACCAAGCGTACAAGCTTTCTGGAATCTCCTTGAGCACATAGCTACAGAAAAATCCACATCCACACGATCAAATAATTCTGATGCCCAAAACATATGACACAACAAAATAAATCCATTGCTAGTGGAGAACTTAGATGCAATGGCACAACTAATGAACATTTTTGTTATGAAGGACAAGAAAAAACAAAAACTATTATATCGAACAGGTAGGGGATATGATTACTAATACTGGTTTATCTTCTAAGCATGCCACTCTTGTAGAAACTTAGACGATATCCTAAAAACATTCCTTACCATTATAGGGAGAGAAGAAAACATTCTTTGCATTGACATTACAGGGAGTGAAAGAGGGACTTACATACAATGTTTATTCAGCTGGAGAAAGCGTACTACAAAGTCCCTAACTATTCATTGATGGAGCAAATATAGGAAGAGGAAGATGGACTAACATATGGTGTGCACTAACCTAAAAATAGTATATAACAAAGTCCCTAGGGGGTTTTATGGAGATATTTGGAGGTTAGGGATGTATTTATAGATTACTTTTAAGGCGATTAAGGACATGTACAAGGGAGTCAAGACCCGAGTGAAAATGGTGCGAGGAGACTCAAAGCACTTTCTAGTCATGATGGAGTTGCACTAATGATCAACTCTTGGTGATGGTTAAACTGACACGGCATATCAAAGGGAGGTGTAATAGTGTATGCTATTTGTAGATAACATAGTATTGATTAATGAGACACGCGGACAAATTAACAATAGGTTGGAGCCAGTGGCAGATCTAGGATTCCTGGACTGTGGGTGCTCAAAGGAAAAGAATTTGTTGCCAGTGGGATTCGAACTCGAGTCTAGCAACTCATCCTGAACCTTAAGAAGGCATGGAGAACCACTGCACCCACGGAACTTCTTGTTCAATGGGTGCTTAACCTTATACTTATACCATTTTTTCATATTTTCTATATCGATACACAAGGATCTTTTCGGGGTCAGTGGGTGCTCGAGCACCCAGAACCCAACACGTGGGCCCGCCCCTGGTTGGAGCTTTGAAGATGGACCCTGGAGTCTAAAGGGCTTAGGTTGAACAGGACTAAGACAGAGTACTTGAGGGAACTTGCAGTTGCTACCCTTTGGATGCGCACAGGGTAAACCCTCGCTCCTATACGAGAGCTCACAAACCACATAAGAGAGGTAACTCGCACCAGGCTTGAGCTCAACCCAGAAGACAAATTCCTTGTGACGAGTTCAGTGACGTATTTTAGATGTAGAAGGATTGATAAACAAGTGATTCTTAAGAGAGGAAGTTTCAAGTATCTTGGATGAAATCCCACTAAAATTAGGAGAACGGCGATGATGTTACTCTTTGTATTGGAGCAGGGTGGTTAAAATGAAGGCTCGCATTTGGTATCTTATGTGTAAAAAATATGTCACCAAGACTGAAAGGTAAGTTTCATAAAGTGGTCGGCACATCAACTATGTTGTATTAGGTAAAGTGTTGGCTGATCAAAAGCTCATATATCTAGAAAATGCAATTGAAAGTAGCAGAATGAGGATGTTGGATGAATGTATGGGCATATTAGTAAAGATAGAAACAAAGATATTTGGGACAAGACGAGAGTGGCCTTTGAGTGGACAAGTAGGGAGGCACGGTTGAGATGGTTCGAGCATATGAATAGAAAGAAAATGCACAAATGTTGGAAAGAGGTGTGAGAGGTTGACTATGATTGGTAGAGCAAGTTATAGGCAGCAAGAAGTATTTGGGAGAGGTGATTAAATAGGACATGGTTCACCAAGGACATGACACTAGATAGAAGGATATGGAGGTCAAGGATTAGATAGAAGGTCGATAGTTAGTTGAGTGTTATCTAGTTTCCTCTCTTCTCATTTATTTTAGCATGGCTTCTTCATTACTATATTTTCTTTCCATAGTTGATTTTGATGTGCTTTCCATGAGTTAAGGGTCTATTAGACTTGACCTCTTTACATTCACAATACAGGGACAAGGTTGTGTACTCACCACATTCCCCAAACGTTGCTTGTGGAATCATATTGGATATGTTATTATTGTATTCCTTACATTGGAACCACGAGATACAAACACCACACTAAGCACCATTAGATTTTGAAAAAAATTCCAACTGCTAATGGTGTGACTAGAAAAATGGGGTTTTGGGGGGACGAGTGCTGCTGAGTATTATGTACCAAAATACACCTAGCAAGGACTGGCCCAAAGAATGGATTTCCATTCTTTTTGCGTAGGCTTGTCCATTTGTGGCCACCACGTAACAAGGACATGACCCGAAAGTCTATCATTGGCTAAAAATATCTTCTATGCATAAAGGTGCATGATGTGATCTTCTATGACCATAGGTGAGGGTCTATCAGAAACAACCTCTCTGTTCCATGAAGGTAGAGGTAAAGTTTGCATATGTTATTGTTGTTGTGATAGTACTGGTCTTAGATTTGCCAGAAGGGTTCAGTTAGTGCATAAATGTTTCAGCACCAGAATCCATCAACTAGCAGGCTTATAAGTTAAAGGCCCTTCTAGCCTTGGCTTGGAGGTTTAGAGAAGAGGCACATCCTTGTGTTTCCCCCATGTAAGATGGACCTAACAATAAGCGTTACATAAACATCAATAGGTACTCTGGAAAGAAAAGTTCCCAAAAAAATTTTCTTGTCAACCATAAGATAGGTACCCTGGTCTCAATGACAGAGGATCAGTTTCAACTTAATTTGTTAGATAAGCCTAAAACATACATCATTTTTCACCACTATGAACATGATGGTGTAGCACTGTATATTAAGTCAAGATTCAACAGTAGCAAAAGAAATGCAATGAAAAGCTTCTAATTCTTACCAAGAAGACATCTGCACATAACAACGTTTGGAGCAACACCATCTTTCTTAGCATGAGAAAGAAGCATGAGGCCAACATCCAGGTCATCTTTTCTGTCATGAGATGGGAAAATCAATGATAAAGTTCAGGTACACAGAAAATGAAATATTGACAGGAGAAAATGGCCATAAAACATAAACATCAATGTAAAGGAATCAAGGTATTACTTTTCACTCGCCACTAACAGAGTAGAGTATGTAATGGTGTTAGGGCATAGGTCCACTCTCTTCATTTCAGAAAAAATTTCCAGAGCCTTCTGATATTGATCAGCATGACCTATGACAAATACATCTCATTGAGGAAAATAAGCAAATGCCTAAGAACTGGGAAACAACTTATACAGATGCCTACAAAGTGAAGGCCATCTGCTGTTACAATCATATTAGGTGTCAACGCAAAAAATTAGATGAAGATCTTGAAAGTCTATAAAGCAGTTATCTAAGCTAATTCTGAATCATGAAAGAAACCTCCAAGTTAGTTCTATTGAGATCACTTAAAGGTATTGAATTATGGAACTTTTGGAACAAATTTAAACAGGAAAAAGAAAAACACGAGTATAGATATTAAGTAAAAGAGAGAGCATCAGTGAGATGCTTTATGCTGAAAATGCTTAAGGTGTGACTTACACAACGCAGTTATCAATGCATTCATCATTGAAACAGTTGGTTTTAACTTGATGCCTTTAATATCCTCATACAATTCGAGTGCCTTCTGCCAGTTCTTTGCCTGCAAATGCATTGGAGAAGTATTTTACGGCCAAGTCACATCATTTTGAAAGAAATCTTAAAAACAATTTCGAATTCTTGCCTGATATGCAGAAAAAAGAACTAGCAGCATCAACACAGTATTTGAGGCTAATACTTGCTCGTTGATAAAAAGAAAGTTCATGCTTGTCGAAATGACTGAGAATAACAGCACAAAACAAGTTTTTTATGGCAGCAGTCAGAAAGTTTCACCTAACTAATGCTAGTAAGGTAGTTCTGTATTTTAGACAGGAAGCTTGTTAAATATATGATCTTCAAAGAACAGTGAAAAAACATCAAAGAGGAAACACAATTTCATGTGCATTTGGTCTCCAACTTATTTCTGAGCACGTGTTATAGAAGCTAGTATTAAGAGAAATACGAAGAGGGAAAATCACAAAATATAAAAGTGTGCAAAAGGATGATTCCTTTTTTTCTTTTCTCTTCTTTCTACTTTCCTTCTTACTAAAGAAGGCTATTTATCACCTTTGAAAATGACAAAAATGTCGTCACTCTCTTGCCAAGTTTCCTTGGCCAAGAGGTGACACATGGACAATTAGCTAGCATGAACCATCTCTTGCCAAGTCATCTTGGTCAAGAGGTGATACATGGACACCTATTTACAATACTCCCCCTTAATTGTCTGTGTAAAATAAGTCATCTTGGTCAAGAGGTGGTACATGGACACCTACTTACAATACTCCCCCTTGATTGTCCGTGTAAAAAAGTCATCTTGGTCAAGAGGTGGTACATGGACACCTATTTACAATACTCCCCCTTAACTTTCCATGTAAAAGAAAAATGTCTTGGTCAGAGATGGTACATGCTAGCTAATTGTCCATGTGTCACCTCTAGGCAACTTGGCAAGAGAGTGACCACATTGTTGTCATTTTCACAGGCTATAAATAGCCCTATTTAATAAGAAAAAAAAGTAGAAAAAAATTGGAAAAGAAAAAAAAAGGAATTCCACATCCTTTTGCACACTTTTATATTTTGTGATTTTCCCTCTCCGTATTCCACTTAATATTAGCTTTTATAACACATGCTCAGAAATAGGTCAGAGACCAAATGCACTTGAAATTGTGCTTCCTCTTTTGATGTTTTTTCACTGTTTTGTATTTTCCTAAAGCTACTTCCGGATTGGCTAAAGAAAGACACATAAACAATGTTTGATTACTTCTAGGTCTTCTTTGGTTGAATAGCGTCCGTAAGACACCTCTCCATCTATAACTCCCTCTTCGCAAATCATATGCTCAATAAACTACAAAAGCGGCTTAAATACAACAACTATTCACAGTCATAAATGAAGGTTCCACATAATGAATGAAAAAATTGTAGGAGATTTAGGAGTCAACATCGAGTTTCAAGATTAACCAATTAAATGTCCACACAACTGGCACATAAGCTACTTGACCACGATATATGAAAAAACAGGAATGTCACGTTAGCATAATGTGTGTGTTTAAAACTTTTTGCGTTGTTCCATACAAGGTGGACCATATATATTAAAATTTTCCATAATGAAGCTTCGTTGATCAACAAAATATAACAGATGGAAGTATTGCATTTAATGTTGAACGTCCAAATTTTATGACATTCTCATCCTATTATAGTATATCCAACTACACTGAGATCAGATACACTATCAATGTTGAAGACTTAGAGCAGGTAGTACTCATTGACATCAGTTTCTAACATTGTACGAATTTAACCCTCAAAATTGATATTAGATCTCAATCAAAGAGTACAAAATTTTACACAGACAAGTCCTATCACTCCATTTCAGAGATGAGTGGGGATAGAAAGCAGAGGTTGTACATGCGTCTATACGAGGAAACACAAAAGGAACAGTGTTCATACATTACAACAGGCTCCCATCAATGAGCTATATGATATGGATCCCAGATTTATGCCTTTAGTCCTTGCTTCTTCTAGAACTTCAAATGCAGCTTCCAACTTACCTGTGTGCCCTGCCACATCTATCAGCGCACTGATAAACATCTGCACAAATAAAGGAACCTTTAAGTTAATTTCTTAAATTTAATTACTACTCTTGTCAAAAAAATATATGGAAGTTAAGGAAGAAACTCAGACGCAAAATTTTGATTTAATGCTGAGAAAATGATGTAAAGATGGAGACAGATAGTGATGCATTAAGGTCCAACTTCAGCAACAAGGTAAAGAGGCATGATTTTGTAGATAAAGGCTTACAATAATCTTTATTTCAGGATGTCTAACTCAGCTAATCAATCAAAACAAAAAAAGACTCAGCCACACTGGCAGACCTAAAATAAAAGCCAGAATATCTCTTGGATTAAATTGCCCCAAGGAAGTGCATAATACTTTATGATAGCATAGAATTTCTTCAGATAACGAAAATCTGAAATGGATGCTTCTTGCAAATATATATCATTTGGATCAAAAGTTTACCTTCACTAAATCATGTTGTCTATGAATAGGACTACCACCTGGACCTTTTTGTCCCAGTCAGGTGTATTAAGCATCATAATATATTGAAAAAAAATATAAGAATTTCAAGCCATCAAAATGTAAAAGAAAATCTCCAACCACAACTGTTTAAAAATTAGTACATCCACATGCAACCACAGCAATTTAAAAGTTAGTACCTCATCTGGATTAACACCTTTTTTGGACATGTCACCGTAAATGCTGCGTGCTAATTCCCAGTTGCCATTTTGACTGCAACAGTTTACAGCAATTGTGTAGACCTCTGGTGTTCCCTTGATATCACATTTATCAATCATACGATAAACCTCTAGAGCTCGATCAACCTAACACAATTCATGTCATTGATTAATTATGATGGAGTAGTAGCTGAATAGAGCATCAATCTCATTCAACCAAGATGTCATATCTAAAAACAGAGTAGAATGCACATATACCTGACCAGCATTTGCACATGCCTTCATCAAAGCCCCAATAGTAATCTGATCAGGCTCTATTGGTCGTGCTTCTGCTCTCATTTCTGATAAGACATCAAATGCACGATCCACTGCTCCTGATTGACCACAAGCTGTGATAAGAGCATTGAATACAACACGATCTGGCTTCACATTCTACTGAATACAACAGGAATCTAATGTGAGATATTCAGTGGTCTAAGCACATGTCACTTTTCAGTACAATTTGCTAAATAGAAAGGTGATACAAATGAAAAGTTAAAGCAATGCCCTCTAAATTCTTGTACACCCTAAGTAGATAATTTCATACCTTAGATCTCATTATACCATAGGCACCGAAGGCCTTCGCAACTTGTCCAGCTTTAGCACAACCATCAATGAGTGCACCATATGTATTAGCATTTGGCTCAACTCCAGCATTGACCATTTCATGAAAAACCTACAACTTCAGAAAATATCAACTCAAAAGATGGTATATAAGGGTGCAAGCATAGGCAATTTAAGTCTAAGAAATCATGCAGGTCCACCTATATCCAAAAACAAATTACCCTAGATGTGACTAATGGGAGCAGCATATCAACTACCATTCATTCTAAAGTGCAATTATGAGAAAGGTTGTAAATTAGTATTTCCCCTTTGCAGTACACTCTTACACATCATTGACCTGTTGGGATGGTAATTGAAAATTATAAATGACAGTTTTGCCTTGATCCCCAAATAGATAAGATCGGCTATATCAATCCCTCACCACCCATCTCCCGCCATTAAGACCTATCCTGATCTAATCTTCAATAATTTTAGATTCTCTAACACTAGAAGTTCTTTACAGTTTGTACTGCATACAAATCTCTACCAGTGATAACTCTTCTAGTTTTTTTCTTTTGTGATCTAGTAAACAAATTCATTTCAGAAGTGAAAAGTAAAAAATCGGCCGTATAGAAGAAGTATACCAAACAGTAAAGAACCTACAAAAGATGTAGGACTACATGGATACACCAAAATAAATAAGGCACGGAATACTACTCCTTAAATTCCCAAATCACAATTTTACCCCTTAAAAAGCCCTCTTATTTCTCTCGCTGCAAATGATCCACATTAAATCCAAAGAACAACATTCCATGTCCTCCTCTTTCTCCTGCTTCTTCCAGCTTAGCTTACCAAACCAACTGAACATATACCACCATAATCTGCTGGTCAGCTGCAGTGTAGACTGTAGTAGAAGATGAACAACTTCGTCACCAGCCTCCTTGCATAAGTAACACCAGTTGTATAGACAACCTTCCTTTTCCTAAGGACCCCTCTATAAGCTAACCATGAGAAAAAGCACATTCCTCAGTACCTTAGGAATCCAAATAGATTTTACAGGAAAAAATTTTGGATGTGAAGTAAGTTCGCTAATATAACCAAGCCTTAATCATAACCTAACAGGTATGTATACATGTATCTTTTTCATCTATTCTTTGCTAAGTCTACAGGGATTCGAAAAAGGTGTAGGTCTTTCCTCAGTATTTTCTCCGCTTTACACCTTCTATCATCATGGTTTCACACCTATGGACGATGCAACTAGAGGTCGACATAAAACATAAACAACTCATATTAAGCGACCTTTTCTCATTTTATCCTCAGTTATACTTGTAACTTTTGTTAAATATGATCATCTATGATCTTTGTATGATCACACATCAAAGTTACTATCCACATTTGCAACACTATCTTATGGATAAGTTAGACTTCAAGGCCCAACATTCACTCACATGAGGATATTCAAAGGTAAACAAGAATAAAAGACTCTTGGAAGCAAATAGCACCTATAAGCTATAAATATAACAAAATTTCAAGAGAAATCATAATGTCAGTACATACCTCAAACATGGTATCAACTTTTCCAGCTTTTGCACAAGTTGATATAAGAGTAGTGTAGAGTTTGCAGTCAGGTTTCAGTCCAGTCTCACGGACAAGTTGAAGAACTTGAAAAGCACCTAAATAAACAAAATAAATTGACCATAATTACGATGTAATAACATCAGTCCAATACCTTTCATTTGCTTCAATTATCATATTATTTTGTTGTTGCTATTGTTCTCTTCTTCATTGTTTTCACCATGACTTCCGCGCTACTGTATTTGCTTTACA
This sequence comes from Solanum clarkiae, assembly GCA_011800125.2. NCBI lineage: Eukaryota > Viridiplantae > Streptophyta > Magnoliopsida > Solanales > Solanaceae > Solanum > Solanum clarkiae. The sequence continues at coordinate 38,565,907 of JAABOM020000001.1, forward strand.
TACTTGTTTTTTATATGCTTTACTTGGCCAATGGTCTATTAAAAACAACCTCTCTACCTCCACAATGTAGAGGTAAGACTACGTACTCACCATCCTCCCAAAACCCCGATTGTGGAATTACATGGATATGTTGTTGCTGGTTGTTATGATGGGGTAAAGACAAATAATGGAATTTCCCAAAGAAATTATCAAAAGTTGATTTCTAAAGTCTAAGGAATAAAATAACATCCCCTTGCACTTTGTCCTCTCTATACGTGACAAAGAACCTTAACCAAAAAGAAACATGAATAAGGAAAAAGAAAAAGAAAACTTACTCTCCAAATCCCTAGAGCTTGCACATACAGACAAGAGCATATTGAACGTGCTTAGAGTTGGATTTTGGATAAGCTTGGTGAAACGGAAAGCTTCCTTCACTGCCTTTTGACTTTTACACACTTGGAAAAAACCAGCATGGTACACCTGCAATGGGATCTTTTACAAATTACAAACAAGCCAAATTTCATAAATATAGAACATGAAGTGAATATAGGCAGAAATTCTCCCAGATTACTTTATCCATATTCAGTGAGCCATGCCTTCCCATATCCTCAAGGATTTCTATGCAGTCCATCAACCTGCAGCAGGAATTCTTGAACATGAGCTCGAATAGTATAAACAAGAGCAACAGGAGAACATGTTGACATCGTAAGTATCTTTTTTTTAACTACATCAGAAATATCATTTGCTACGTGCTAAACCTTTCACAAAATATTATTGATGATAAGCATAAGACCATTCCAAAGGATGAAGTCAACATGTCAAACAATAGGTTACCTGCCCTCTCTAAGGAAATGGAAGTAAGCCCTGAACTGGTCGGATGAATGAGATCCATCACACACTTGGATCCCCTTTGGATTAGGAATATGCAACTGTTTTGGGGCGCCATTGTCCAGTAGAACACTCTTCTCATTCTTAGTGAAATGCTGCTTTCTTTTCACAAAGTCCTTTCTGTTGAATTGTCCTTCTTTGTAACATCCATGCGGCCTTTTCTCCTCAAAATCCTCTGGAAAATAATTAAATCTTGTCAAAAATCAATACTAAAGGACACCGACGAAAGAGCAAACAAACCACCAAAAAAAAAAATCTGAAGGAAGATGTATAAAAATAATAAATATGTAATGAAAAGGTTGCAGCATTTCCATAGAACACCCTGCTGGATAATGCGAATCTAAGAGATGTTTTACCTGCTCGTACTGAAAATACTTTTGAGGAGGGTGAAAAGGTGCCAATGCGTTTTAGGGAAGAATGAGAAGTCAATGCTTCTTGACCATTTAGACTTTTGGTAGAGGCCTCAAAGAACGAGTAAAGCTCTTCACGTGCAGAGTCCCTGAAAACAAGATTGTGGATATTGACTTCATCCTCGGCGACAAATTTATTGACTTCCTTACATCCGCCATTCCTAATCAGTTCCTGGTCCATTTTATTGGTTTCTTCAATTCTTTTATCTATGTTGATTGCAGGAAACAATGCAACACTTCCCTGTGAACTGGCTTCATCTGTAATCAGTATGTTTCTCATTTTAGTTTCATGCAGAGGTTCCTGCGGATAAATGCTGTTCGACTCTTCCACCAAAGAAGATGGTGCTGCATCTGATTCGGCGTCTGCAATAGGTGCAGGTGCTCTCACTTCCTTTGTAGTCAATATGTTACTCATTTTAGTTCCCTGTACATTTTCCTGCAGATAAACATTATTCGACTCTGCCACAAAAGAAGATGGTACTGCCTTGGATTCAGTGTGTGCATTAGGCCCAGGTGTTCGCAAGGTCAAGGAGCCATTGGAATTAGGAGCCAACTGATTAATGTCTAGAGACTCAATTTTCTTGGTAACGGACGTTTGTATCGAATAGGTTCCCCCATGTTTTAGCATGTCTGTCCCCCCATTCTCACACTCATTGCTGACCTTGGTTACTTTCTTCATTTGGGTTTTGCCAGGTTTCTCCTCCTGTATGTTAATAAGAGCAAATACATGACTTGGAAACCAGTTCATCACATGTCTTATCTGTCGCTGCAAAGCAAGAATTAACTCAGCTGAAATCTATCAAAATTTTGGACATTAGAAATTTGGTCCTCCTGAAGAAACTCTGGTAAAACTGTAACACCTCTAGCTAACGTGTTAAGAAAAAACTAATCTTACTTTAAGTACCAATGACTAAAAATTTTGTCTTACTGTAGATGGCAATGACCAGAAAACTTCAGACATAATATCTTAAATTTCTATAAATTTATTCACCAACTAAGAGTTGTAATGGCAGACTCCAATGTTTCGGACATGACTACTAAGACCAAAAGTTTGCGTGAAGAGAAACGTATTTCTGTTCTAGAGGTTGTGTTCTGCCCAGCTTTGCTCCCTCATATACAATATACTTACTTCCACGACAGTTTTAAATGACATTCAAGTATCCCAAGGGAACTAATGGAATAACAAATGAAGCAATTCAAAACTAGAAAAAGAATTTAAAGATGGCGAAAACAAGAGTAAATAGTTCGTGTGTCCGAAGTAATCCTGGCAAACCAAAGCATTCCCAGCCTTTACGTCTAACTGTTTTATTTAGTAGTTACTTTCCAGGAAAATTAGCCACACATCATGATTTGCATGAGTCTGTTGTACCAAGAACTGGAGGACATGCATTATCACATGTACAGATATTATACCATTATATTCTTTTGTTTGTTAGTCCTGGAACATTTAGCGAAGAGTTTGCCAAAGATAATATTCATGGTGAAATAATGACAATCTAGCTACAGGCATCTACACTAAAGTTGGTACATGAGAGTTTATTTTTGAAACAGACTAAAAAGTTAAGTAGGACAAACAAATTGAAATGGAGGGGGTATCATTTTACGTAATTTTCATGAATATTTGTAACTATTCACAGATAAAGTTTGCTTTACAATTTCTCTCTGGAACTAAACTTTAACAACTAGTATAATATCTCCCCTCCATGTTACAGAGATATACAACTCCAAATTACTAATTGAAGATTAGCAAATTAAAAGTTAGACTGGGGCAATCAAACAGGATGTACCGATTGCTGAACCAGTGATAATCTATATATGTTAAATGATGAAAAAAGATTTTAGCTATGGACATCTACATTCTGCACTACAAAATCTTCTTGTACCAGTACTACAATAGAAGCCCTAATACATAGACACATCCGTTCCGACCAATATCCGACAACAAAACTTAACTAGTAAAGTTATACCTCGAGTAAATGATAGGCTTACCCTCTTAAATTAGCATCTCTTTCAAAAAAAAAAAACTTAAAAATTGGACAGGTAATGTTATTCACATATAAGAAATTACCTCCTTGAATTTGCCGTTGCCATTGGCATTCCTTTTGGAGAACTCGAAAAAGACGATTGAAAGAGCGGAGATAGTGATAACTGATGCAACAACGAATACAGTTTGCGAGTCAAGAGAAGCTCTCAGAACAAATCTTGAAGTGTGACCGCCGAATTTAAAGCCGATATTTCGGCATCTCCTCCACGAGCGAAGGCCAGGAGGCCGTAAATAATGACTAGAACCGGAGAGGAATTGGTGGCGAAGGCGGGGAGGAACGAGAGGAGAGGAAATTGGAGAGCAAGAAAGGAGAGAAAGCGTGTGAGATTTTGGGGAGAAAATTGAGTCCATGAAGAGGAAGAAGAAGAGGAAGTGAAGGAGAGGAGTAAATGAGGAGTATTTGTTCATCTTGAAGATAGCATGATAAGCCATCTGACGGAAGGAACAGTGTTGCTTACGTGGCCTTTTATGTATCAAAATCTGAACCGTTAGAGATATTTTTTTTAAAAAAAAAAATTATTTCCTTTAGTGATGAAATACAAAATCGGGAAAAGATAAAAAGTACTCCCGGTTCACAAACCGAAAGATAATCCAATAACTACTCCCGGTTCCGGTTCATGCCTTTTTTTTTGGCAAGCTAGTAGTTTAAAAAATTACTAACTAAATAGATAATCTAATCAAATTATTTTTTAATATTGAATAAGGACATTGATAGAAATTAATTTTTTTTAAAATAATGATCTTTTCTATTGAATAAGTTAATTCTGTCCACTAAAGATATAACAAATGAGAAGAATTATCAAGTGTTTTTATTTTTACTATAATTTAAATCAGATGTCTCAAGACTCTCAACTACTTCATTGATCACCAAATCACACTTTGGTAGACAAGATAAAAACTTTAAATTTAATTATGTTTTGATTCTCTAAACTGACAAATAATTTTGAATCCATTTTTTTTTAATAAGTTCAAGTGAACGTACAGACTGGACTAGAAAGAGTAGGATAAAAACTTTTAAATTTGTTCACAATATGATATTTAAGCATAACTGATTTAAGTTCATGTTGAAAAAATTTCTTAAAAGATAAAATATTTTATGTCAAAAATATAAGTAAAAAATAGAAACATATTCTTGCTATGACAAAATTTTCTATGGTAATTAAGACAAGACTAGACTAGAGAGCAAGATATAGAACACAATTTTTATCTGATAATATGTATGAAAAAATTTAATATAAGTAGAATAATATTACTCCTACCAAAAAACGTTAAGATGTATTTATATAAAATAAAAAATAATTCTTTCAATATTGTTATATCTAATTCTGTTATCATTAGTTTTGTTTATTATTTTAGTTATACCAAATAAGTAAAATAAATATTTCAAGAACCTAAGATGAATATTATTATAATCTATCACGCTATTTATGAGTATATGGTCATATGTTGATTTAATTATTTAAAATTACTTTAAAAAGTCATTTAACAATGCCTATAGGCCATAACATTCAAAGGGTTATCAATTGATACTTATGTTTCTGTCTTAATTGTCAATCTTTGTTGTCCTTTTCTTTTTTAATATTCCGATATTTTCTATACCACTGACATGTCTTTAGATTGCTGCTCTGAATTGTCCCATTGACGATATTAGATTAAAACCCTGACTCATTTTTTCCGGCATTAAAAAAGAAGGAAGGAAAATTCGAGAACTAGATATTGTCAGATTTTTTTGAAATTCTTGCATGCAATCTCCTTCAGAAAAAATCATGAATTTGTTGGTCGTTATAGCTTTTAGGATTATATTTAATAAATCTTGTAAGAAAATTATGTTGTTATTATTGCAGATAACGTGTGTTAGCTATTTGGGGTTCAATTTAGTTTGAGGTTATTTTGTATGATTTGACAAGAGTTATTGATGAGTTGATTTTCAACATCATTAAGCGAATGCCCAATAATCAAAATTAAAAAAATTACGATCCAAAGTTTTTTTAAATATAACCAATATGTACCATCAAACTTTTAAAGCTTAAAATCTATCAAATTGAAGGTGGGATCCAAATTGGTGGTGTTGTAGTTTGACGAAGTCTTCAAGTGGGAGAACAATAGGAAAAAAAATCAAGTGTATACTTCAGATTTATAAATAGGGCCAAAGTATACAATAGTTATATATTTTGGGTTGTATATATTGTGTACAAATATGTAATATAAGTATATTATTTAAAATATACACTGTATTACATTACATGAAGCCCAAACCTAAAAAAGAAGGCCCAATTCTGTTGTCAAAAGTCTTCCCCCGCCAACTTCCACAAACAAATAACGCCTTAAAAACCCTGCGAATTTGGCCGCGTCTTCCTCATACACATACAGTGTATATACAGTGTATCTTTAATGGCGGAAATGGATATTGATGGTCAGGTCGAAGAGGCTGCAAGGCGTGTACAGGTCCGGTTCGTAACGAAGTTGAAGTCCCCTTTTAAGGTTCCGCCTACTTCCATTGCTATTCCCTCCAACCTCACCCGATTGGGCCTCTGTTCCATTGTCAACAACCTCCTTAAAGCTGGTAACTTTTAGTTCTAAAAGATTCTGTCTAGTTTTAGTTTTCATAATTTCGTTAAGTGGAATGTGGATCATATAGCTGAAAGTTTGTGACTTGGGCGTAGTTGATTGATTGGTTTTGTTATAGTTATGAAAATGGTTCCTTTTTCTGTTGTAGATAAGTAAATTATAACTATAGAGGGTACTGTCGTGCTTACTGAAGTATTTTTGTGGGCAATAATGAACTCATGTTAATTATCAGTTTGGCTTAATTGTCTGGCTTAACTCACTTGTTTAATCGACGAGCTTGTGTAAATTTCTTTAAATGGGTATTTTTTAACCTACATGTACACGTTGAATAGTTTGCTGGTTATGGTCTGAGAGCTTTTATATTTTGGGTTAATGGTGCCATAATTGAACTACTATATCCTTTGAAATGACTATCAAAATTTTATTGTCTCAATTTGGGATCAGAGATAGAATAGTTCAGGTTTCTATTTAACTAAATAAAGGACCTGTTCTCATGTATACCAGACATGCACTGTAATGTCTGCTTACCAATTCTGCTATTTGTGTTTTTACTTGTATGCTTACCCGTTTATCATTTGGGTGTTATCAGGAAAAGATGATTGGAATCCTGAGCCTTTTGATTTCCTCATTGATGGAGAACTGGTCCGCATGTCACTCGAAGAGTTTCTCCTTGCCAAGGGCATTTCAGCTGTACGTTTCTTTCCTGAAAGCACTTCTTGACTGGTTGAATGAACTGTTGTATCTCTCAGACCAACTCAAAAATAAAAAGATACTCATTGAAGCCGGTTAATCTTGTACCCATAGAAAATATAGAATGAACTTTATACATGCATGTTAATGTTGATTCTAAACATGATAACAGAAGTGTATTTTTGTTGTGGCTCCATTAATGTGTAATGACATTCTGTTTAAAGTTTGTTGCTTCAACTTCTCTGAGCATAATGAGTGATGGAGAATGATAATGATGAACTCCAGAAAAGGATGAATAGCCAGTCATAAAATTGATATAAGTGGTCCGAGCTCGAGCTGAACTTGGACCAGCTGTTGGATTATCTAAAATGCTCTTCCCATTCTTGGATTTATTTCTAATTCCATAGCATCTACTGGCTGCTGCTAGTGGGATTATTCTTTTGCATTATTTCTTAGTTTTTTTTTTCTTTATATGCTTGTAAATGTATATCCTATTGGAGTTCCAGAGTTGTAGAAAAATGCAACTATCCTATTATGTGATTTTGCACATCCCAAATCCATAGTATTAGAAGTTCTGTTTCAAAATTGTAGGCAGTGTAGTACCAATCAAATGATTACTACAAAAAATTGTAGTCAGTGTAGTATCATGTGATAACATTTTCTTCCGAAGTGATAAAGATGGTTGACCTTCACTTATGGGGTGTTTGAAATAATTGTATGTACACCAAAATGATATGCATATCGGAAGGTTCTAGAAATACTGCTGCTCGGTAATTCTAATTCCTTCGTAGTTGTTTCTCGTATGTTCTTGTTCACTACCCAGAAGTGGTTTATTTTCACTGACAAGCCACTGAGATTTTTGACAGTACTTTTTACTTATGCTACTATACATTTATTCAGTGGCTCTTATACTCCTTATTTTGTTTCTTGCTGTTTTCTAAATCTTTTACAGGAGAAAATAATAGAGATTGAGTACATTAGAGCTGTGGCTCCACGAAAACAAGAAGAACCATCTTTGCATGACGACTGGGTCAGTGCAGTTGATGGTTCTAATTTTAAGTAAGCATGAATGTGAAATTTGTTTTCCAAGAATGTGCAGTGCAATCTTTGTAATTTCTCCACCTCGTGTATCTTTCTTTGTTTAATATACTTAAGATTTGGTGTGTATATGCTTCTAAGGAACTTCTGTACTGAAAGAGAATTTCGGCTTATCCCAATAAAAATAGAGCGTCCTCTTAGTATAACTAAATGGAACAGTTTTATGTCTTTGGCTATTGCATCTCTGTACTTTATACTCCAGGTCTATTGTGCATCACTTCACTCATAGATATCTGTTACACACTAGATTGCTGAGGACAATGTTGTTGATATTATTACATTGTGCTGTTTTTGTTCCAAGTGTTTAAATTTCATCGTCCATGTGGTTTTCCCTAAAATATTGGATGTTGACAGTTAAGAATGTAATAGTGGTCTTCTTTCCATACTATGAACTATTGCCTTAACTAACATGATGTGCATATTTGTGATCTATCAGGTTTGTTTTGACTGGATGTTATGATGGCTTAGGAAGGTAATCTGTTGATTGTATATTCTTTTTCTAATTTCATTTTTTGGTTCAGAACTTAAAAAAAAGGGCAAGCCCGTGCGCTAAAGCTCCCGCTATGTGCAGGGTCTGGGGAAGGGCCCGACCACAAGTTGTTTTCTTTTTTTCTTTGGGTTATTTTATCAACCTAACATTTGTTAATGGTTATCAGAATATGGAAGGCTGCCGGATCTTGTTCACATCTATTGGAGGGCCATACTGGGGCAGTTACTTCTGTTTGTGTTGTCAACCCAAGAGGTATCGGAGGGAGATAGTTTCTCCTCAGATGCTCGCTTTCTAGCATTATGCTTCATTGTCTGCTGTCATTACCGTTTATCTTTGACATCAAGTTCATACTCGCACATCTTGTGTTGTCAATCCAAGAGGTTCTGAGGGAAATAGTTTCTCCACAGTTGGTTGTTTTGTAGCATTATGCTTTATTGTCTGCTGCCATTATCATTTATCAGTTCATGCTGTCACATCACCTGCTTTTGATATTTCTTTTTTCCAATAATATTTCTTGTTGATATCCATTCTGTTAACCTGCCTTGCAATGCTGAAATACACTGGATACCAAAAATTATTACCAGCATGACCGTCATGTGGATATATAATTTGAATTTCTCCTGGATTACTAGTTCTCTCTGTTTCATTTCTTCCCCAGTTCTGTCTGTGTTGTTTATCAAATTTATACCTTTTATTTCTTAGTGGCTCAAAATGGTGCTTATCAGATAGTAGCTACGGCTTCCAAGGATAGAACACTGCAGCTCTGGAAGGTAACATGATGTGCCTGCACTACCTATAACTCACTGCCTAATTCTTGATCTTCCTCTAATTCGTATTCTTTTGGCTTAAAAGTTTGATGCAGACGAATCTTCAGATCAGATAAAGAGGATAAGAGCCTTTAAGATTTTACATGGACATAATGCTTCCGTTCAAAGTGTTGCAGCAAATCCTGCTGGAGATATGGTCGTGCATCCCTTCACTTAATCGATCATTTGAAACTTTTCTCTTAAGTAATTGATTATAATAAGTTTTACTGACTCCCTGTATTTATTGTGTTGGACAGGTGTGTTCAGGGTCCTGGGATTGCCAAATAGCTCTATGGCAAGCTAGTGGCTCAGATACAGCTGATGTGGTTCCGATCAAGAAAAGGAAGAAGGATGCTGAAGAAGCGGATCCTCAAGTAGAAGTATGACCACATTTCTGCTAACCTGTCTAGGTTAAAAATAGAAAAATAAATCTATTTCATGCCATGTAGTGTATAGAAATCTGACCTGTTTAATAAGGATAATGTGCCTGTTGTTCTAACTTCTATGTTAGACCCCCCAAAAGGGTAATATTTTTGTTCTCAAAACCAGTGAAAAGGAAGGAAAGAACAGTTCAGGTCTGCTGTCACCATTTTGATGTTGAAAAATTTCCAGTGCTATGCCTACACGTAATAAAACAATCTACTTTTTCTTTTTGGCAAAACCACTTCTTCCCTGAACCTACTTTGCATTCTTCTCCATCCTACATCTCATATGCCAGGCCCTTCCAATTGTCCCACCCTTCTTCCTACAGTGGCTCCAATTTTGTGTTGCTGCTTCCTCCGTTCCAAATTATGTGATATAGTTTGAACCAGCACGGAGTTCAAGAATGAAATGAAGATATTTGGTGCTTGTGGTCTAAATTATGCCATAATATATGTGTGGCCGTAAATGTTTTGACACTTGTAGCCTTAATCATTCCATCACCTAAACTGGAGCTCGAGTGAGTACTTATTCCTCGTCCTTCCCCCTACGTCATACATATCTGTCATGTAGCTTCCTCCCGTGTTCCTTATCTACCACCTTTGTTGCCATTATATTCTTCTCTTCAAAGTTGTTTCAGCAACAATTGTTGCGCCAGTCCGATGTCTCTGACTTCCTATGCTGTATCTCATTGACAATTGATATTGATTAGCAAAATCTTTTGTTCCTTTGGTAAAAAACAAACAACCTTCTGATTTGTTTAAATGACAATGTTCATCAATGCAACTGAAGGACCAAAATAATGTTGAAATTGATGTTTGTAATGTGTCAGTTTTTGGCTAGAAGGAGAGGCGTTATATCCTTATATTACTTCACTCTGAGACTCTGAGTTAATTGGTCTTTGTTCTCTCTCTTCCTCTTCTATCGTTCTCTTTTATTTTCAAAAGATTTCTTAATGTTTGTTATCCTAATCTTGTAAATAATTTTCAATGACATCTTATGCTCACAGGAGGAGGCTAAATCTACATTTGTAGGACATACACAATGTGTGTCTTCGGTGGTGTGGCCACAAGATGAAACAATATATTCAGCATCCTGGGATCACTCTATTAGAAGATGGGATGTTGAGATGGGCAAGGATTCACTGAACCTGGTGACATGCCATCTCTTTTCTTCTGTTCTTCCAGTCACGTCTCTGCTGTCCTATGCATGTAGGCTTGTAGTATTTTCTAAAATTACATACAAATGGATTGGAGGGGGCATTTCCAACTTGCAGAACATGAAATTATGAAAAATTATGTGAAGGGTGTATCACACTATCACTTACATATGATATTCCTAATGATATTGCCTTCACTTTCTGTCAGAGATAACGTTTCTCTTCAGCAGTTGACAATCATATTTTTAAAAATTGCTCTATCTTGAAGAAAAAGATACTGCCCCATCATGATAAGTAGCCTGTTTTGAACTTCTGTAATGCCAAGATGAATAGTTCTTTTTTTAGTCTACTGTGTTGAGAGTTTGAAACTCTATTATCCTAAAATTATGGATAATGATCACCTTCCTCTTCAACAGTATTGCAACAAAGTCATTAATTGCCTTGATATTGGAGGTGAAGGTTCTTCCCTTATTGCTGCTGGTGGTTCTGACCCCATTCTTAGGATATGGGATCCTCGTAAACCAGGTTTCTTTCTTTTCCTGTCCAACTTGCAGGAGGACTTTTAAACAGCCCCTTAAACTTTTAACTCCCCTTTTTCTACGTGCTTAGATATCTCCTCTGCGTTCATTGTTCAAGTAACTGATGACCTTACATCACACAATGATCTATGAAAAAATAACACTCTTTCTTGTATCACTTAACAGGTACTTCGGCTCCTGTATATCAGTTCTCATCACATAGTTCTTGGATATCTGCCTGCAAGTGGCATGAAAAGTCGTGGTTTCACTTGCTTTCTGCATCATATGATGGGAAAGTAATGTTATGGGACCTGAGAACTGCAGTTAGTACAACACTTTTAACATCCTTGTTATTACTTGTGTCACTTTTATAAACACTTACATTTTATAAAACAATTTGTATTGCAGTGGCCACTTGTTGTCATCGACACTCACAAGGACAAGGTGCTAATGTTTGCCTTGTAAGATTTAAAGAGTATTTCTTCTTTTACATTAGTATTTCCTAAACATCAGGCTGTCAAACACAGGTACTGTGTGCGGATTGGTGGAAAGGTGAAAGTGTAATCAGTGGTGGGGCTGACTCAAAACTTTGCATCTCTTCTGATGTTTGTGTTTTGTGATGTAGAGGTAAATTACTCTCTTTTTGGTGTAGAGATTTGAGACCAATTATCTTTCATCACTCATTTCGGTGGAGAAGAATAGTTTATTAGAGAACTCATGATCCAACTGATTTTTCTCTGTATGAGAGTTCTGATAGTTGATATAGGACAAGCTAATGCATACTTAGAGACTGATGGTTGATGTGTTTTACTAACCTTTACTAACCAACATATGAAGGTAATTGTTCACTTGGCTAATTTTATATGATTTAACATTTGTTTTTCAGGGATTTATCTCCCCTCCCCTGTTGGCAAGTGACTGTGCTCCAACAGGTAGATGCAATTTTGCTAATAGAATCGCTGAAGTTGTGATGATTTACTTCAGGGACAATTTTGTCTGTGCTAACTGGAAATGGCTTGTAAGTTGATCATATATTCCTATGAGATTTGAGTAATTTGACGCTGTATTTCTTGGGATGTACCTTCTGCATTTTCTTACTAATTTCTACCCTATTAGGGAACACTGATTTCATGTGTTATGAGTATTCAAGTTATCACCAAATATTTCTCTTAATTAAAGATTTCAGTGTTAGAACTATCATAATGCAGAATTTCTTGAGAGGAAGCAATGAAGTAATATTAATAATATTTTTTTTCTATCAATCTCGGATGGAGCTAAAGATTCACTATTTTTTGGCTTTGAGATACGATGGAATAAAGCAAAATGGCTCTTTAAACTGTCTGCGCTTCTTTCAATTGTGAAGTAGTAGTTAGTCAATGCAACT
>JAABOM020000001.1:38578460-38590040 GCA_011800125.2 Solanum clarkiae
ACTTTCGACGCTCATCATGGGTCATCGGGAAACAGTCGCGCTATGTTTTTAAATATAGGGGTCAGGCTGCGTACATCCGACCCACCTTACCCCGTAATGGCGGCAGCCTTTGAGACATTGGGGTAATGTTGTGAGGCATTGGGGTAATGTTGTTGTTATTTTTGTTATGAAAATGGAAGACAAATCCACCATTACGTTGTATGTTGACAAAACACGTGCCAAAATGTTGGTACAAAAATACGCGAAGCATCGATCCGTTATTCTTGGCAAGTCCAAAAAGAAAGGAAGCCCATGGATACCAAAACGTGATCTCACCCGGCCCATGAGAATCAAATTACGTGTACCTTAGGGTACGTGCCCCGTAAAAAGCGGACACGCGTCCCATGTAGAGAGAAGCGGCAGTAATGGAAAAAGAACAGATTTCCAATGCCATGAGGTCACAAAGTCTTCGTACAATTGCCCACCCTAACCGCCCCAGCTGTCTCAACCACACAGTGCCAACATCTTTAATTAAAATGGGGTTCAGTATGTTTTGGTGGTATAAAGTGAACAGTTTTGGCCTATTAGGTCGGCACAAAATATTAAAAATCACCTGTATATAAAGGATTATATTGACTATAAAGAAATACTTTGATCGTCTTATTACAAATATAACTTATTCGCTTACTAAATCAAAATAAGCTTGATTAAATTTTTTCATTTACCCCTAAAATAATACTCGTCATAAGCCTAAACAAATTTTAAAAATTTCAAATTTGTTTTTTTTACACATTATATGAAATCACTTTATATCTATTCTAATAATATCTATTCGTCCTATGCTATTATGCATATTTTTTAATAAATTATTTTTGATGATAAGTGGTGGATGTATGTGGTATGATATGGGTGCTTCTTGTGATAAACACTATTATTTATATATAAAATTTAATAATTTATTAAAATATATTAACTAAACATCCATTTTATATAGTAATTTTAAAAAATTAAAAATAATTGAACACCCATAATATAAAATTTCTTATCCCGCTGTTAATGATCACCGAAGGGAAATTACGTCAAATTCTTGCACTCTGGAAAAGATTACATCAAATTCTTGAAATAGGTGCAAAATAACAAAAGCTACAAATTTCTTATTTTCATTATTTTATTTCATTTTTATAGTTCAAATTAAATTTAACAATGGAATTAATGGATAAATATGTAATAATGTTCACATATTTCAATGGCAAGGGATGAAAACTGCTCAAACGATACACTTTAAAGTGACTTTTTAAACCTACCACTGAACATCGCTTTCTCTAGAACTCTCCCTTGAAAAGAAAATTGCTTTGCAAAAGAAGTAGTTACTCAATAAGTCATACTACTGATATACATTGATTTGAGACACCTTTTTTGGAAGAGAAGAGAAAAAAGAAGTTGGTCACGGGGAGAAAGTGAAGTGTGTTGACAAGGAATTAAATTAAAGGGTCTAAAAAATGGAAAAGAATGGAGTGATGAAGATGAAAAGTAGTGAGAGTCAGGTGATGGACGGTTCAGATATAATGGAGTTAGTTGGAAATGAGGCTGTGTTTAGTAACTTTGTAGATCATAAGTTTGAAGAACTTGACATAGACAAAGACGGTAAACTTTCAGTTAAGGAGTTACAACCTGCTGTTGCGGATATTGGTGTGGCTCTTGGTTTACCTGCTCAAGGTTCTTCACCTGAATCTGATCATATATACTCTGAGGTACTTCCATTTTTCATTTCAAAATATCCTCTCTTTTTCAAATTTAACGAGCATATAACCTTAGATGGAAAATCATATTTAGGTAGTGGATAGGTTTCTCTTTGCATAGCACTAGTATTAGCAACATTGGCTATCTTTATAATTTTGTTGTGGCTACTGTTATGTCTGTTTGTCTTCATTATTTTTGTTTTCTCCTCTTAAATCTGTTTTGATATTGTTGCTTGAACCAAGTATCATTTCTCAGAGGAATACTTGCTCAGAATCCACTTGTGGGATTACACGAGTATATATGTTATTCTTGTTTGAATCAAGAATGAAAAGCTTAGTTTTAAACAAATTTTACACATTTTTGTGTGTGTGTTTAATTATGAGTTGAAAGGGTAAATGCACATTGCAAAAGTGGTACTTGGCATGGGGACGTAAGAGGCCAGATGTTTAATGAAGACAGAGTGCTTGTGGACTCTTGTGTTTAAACTGTTTTATTTATTTTCTCTGTTTTTTATTCAAGGGTTCAAGTTTGTATGTGATCTCATTTGTTTGACTATCAAGTTTCAAAGTCATGATATGGATTTGGTTCCATTTGCATTTACATCTAGACGCTTTAACTTAATTTTATTAGTTGGCCCTGCAAATACCCTAACTTTGAGAATGTACCCGTTTCTAGATGTGTATTTCAAAGTTGAGGTGTTCTCGAGACACAGTTGTGTCAAGTCTAGATGATCTCAATGAAAATTGGGATTTTCAACTGCCTGTGAAGCAAGTTAAAATGTGCATCCATGTATTATGCTTGTTTCTAATTTTGGGTATACATTACGTCCTACAAATACCTGGAATCTACTATGGAAGAAGACTAACTTGTCTTTGGATCAGGGGAATTTTTCCTGCTGTTGTTAAAATCCTAGTAGAGAAATTTCTGAACCTGATTCATAGGTTGCACTTAAGTTGATACAATAACAATTGTGGCAAATTTGGTACAGTAACTGAAGATAAAATAACGACTAGTAAAATTGCAATAATATTGTAAAGAAATTGCACCGTCTATAGGTAACTTAAAATCCTCGTTGAAAATATTTGAAATCTTCCAAATGATTATCTATATCTTTTGATCTACTTTTGGGGGTCTTGACATTTAAGTTGTTATGTCTGTATTTTTCCTTATCCATTTGGAATTTCACTATTAAAAGAAGTGATGGAGATTGCCTAGAAATGTCTTTTTCAACTTTAATTTTTGAATCTGCTGAAAACGATGAGATGGACAGACAAAATTTGGTTGATCCTAATGTATAAAGATTATTTTTAGAGGCATGCTAATCAGACTTTTTATGGATGGTTACCTGTAAAAAGTTCTTTACACTGTTTGCATATAGAAGTTAAATTCTTCTACAAATAGAGAAATATTTTGCAGTCCCTTTTGATTGGTGAACTTTTTGTGACTTAGGTTCTTCAAGAATTCACACATGGAAAGCAAGAGAAAGTAAGCAAGACAGAGTTTAAAGAAGTTCTTTCAGATATTTTACTAGGCATGGCTGCTGGTCTAAAGCGAGATCCAATTGTACTCCTTCGTATGGATGGCGAAGATCTTCTTGAATACGTTAGAAGTCCTGCATTCGAACCAGAGATGCTTTCCCTGTACTCTGAGTTAGAATTGCCTGATGGATCCCTCAAAGATTACATCATCAAGGCTTTTGAGAAGCTTACGGTTGATCAAGGGATGCCTCCCGCATCAGACTCATGGGTAGTTCATTTATTCTCTTTAGTGCTTTACCTTCAGTCTATCTGGAAATTTTATGATATTAAATGACATAAATTTGGTAACTTACAAAACATGACAAATCAACAGTTACAAGTAAAATCTTTTAAACTGTCAGTGTAATAGAGGCTAAGTCAATAAGAAATATTAGGCATGATGTCTATTCTTACCCGGGCTAATATGTGATTGCTTAGTGATTCATAAATTTGCTGCTTACTAGCCCGTGTAACTTCTTTGCTTCACATATCTAGCATATTACTTTGTTGCTATCTTGTTCTTTAGGTAATGAGTAATGTTGTGGAACCAGTAGTTGAATCCTGCATTGGAGCATCTAATGAGCAACCTGTTACACAAGAGACATTTTTGGCTGAATTTAAGAAAGTTGCGGAGAGTGCTGCTCAACGTCTCAAGGAGCAGCCAGTGATTGTTGCTCACTGTGAGAACACATTTGATGGAAGTGGAATCAAAAGACTGTTGTCTAACAAGTTTGAGTTGGATAAGGTATGTACATATCATCCATGGAGTTCTCTTCTGGACCTATTAGTATATAGTAACTTATCATACTACAAGAAATGAAACTTTGTAGAGACTAAAGTCAATACAAAAAGTGGAAAAAGTCGCGACAAAAGACATTTCCTAATGGCCTGAGGGTCGTCATATTCTTGCATCTCTTTGTATTCAGTTGTTTATCTATGGTGCAGACGCTGGATTCTGCCTTAAAGACTATACCCCGAGATCGCCATGGGAAAATGTCAAAGGAATACATACGAGTTGCACTCGATGTTCTTGCACCATCAGCTGGATTACCTCCCATTGGTGCTGTTGACCAGGTATTTGTCAACTAAGAATTTAACTTATATGCACTAACAATGTCGATGCTTTTAACATATTGTAAATAATCTACCTTGTTTTTAAGTTGCTAATCTCACATCATAGGGTGTAAAAGTTAAACTCGTCAACTAATAGATCACCATTTTTGCAGATGGATAAGGTCATAACAGATGTTTGTAAGATGTTGGATGCCAATGATGGGAAGATGATTAAAGAGGAAGAGTTCAAGAAGTTGTTGACAGAAATACTGGGCAGCATGATGCTGCAATTAGAAGGGAATCCAGTTTCGGTGTCCACGAACTCTGTTGTGCACGAGCCTCTTGCTTCTGCCTCCACATTCTTGCAGCCTCCATCTAATTCTGAGATGTAACTGATCTTATGGAACTAGACAAAAAAGAATAACAGGGGATGTGTGATGTAAATTTCTGTTAAAAGTGAAGGCTGAGAGATACTGCCCTACTAATACAGCTTCCATTTCAGCAATTAATCGTGCACTTTTTCTTGACTACTTTAAAGATTGAATGAGTAATCTTATTCTCATAATACTTAAATTTAATCAGTGGCTGTTTAAATAACTTAATCATCAACCATTGACAGAGTAATTTAGGAGTTGATATCGCAAAAGGTCACATTCAAATAATCATGAGATTTGTGACGAGAATGATAGTTTCGAAAAGCCTCTTTTGAGAGTGTTTAGAATGTTATGTTGCGATTCTGATTTTGATGGGATGGTTTTACACGCAGTGTGAATCCAGATGAGTCCGCCAATGGTTTCCGATACGGAAATCATAAAGCCAAAAAGAATACTAATAAGAATGTGGAATTTAGACAATCATGATGAAACCTATTTAGGTTCCAAGATCAAGATTCGTGTTTTGTCTGCAAGTGTGAGGTCATTCTGTGACATACACGAATAATAAAATCCTGATGCAGGAGTAAGTCAACTGTGTGATTAGAGTTGACATTTTGAGGATAAATAGTAAACTTTGAATTTATTGATTGATCAAGTTTTCCTCAGATTCTCAACTAAAGAAGAGTTTAGTTTATTAATTTTGCTCAACAGAAAATAGATAATATTGGAACTTCTGGAAGGATAACTCATGCTTTGTTTACCTTTCTTGCATATTGCATGTTTGCCTCCATACCTATAGGATGTTGAAAAGGACAGAAAGTCTGAAGATTTCTTTTATTGGTTAAATATACAAATAACATGACTTAGTAGTTAGTTGTGTATCTGAGAAAAAGTTCTTGTCCTTTCTGAATTTGTCTGTTAACATTTTGTTGATATTTCCAATGGTCTTCTGCTTTGTTATAACCAAACATTGTGGATTTAGTTTCAGAATGGAATGCTCTACAAACTATTAGAAGCTTCTATTCTACTAACATTGAACTTAATGAAAAGTTATTTGTCCCATTCTCTACTTCTGAAGAACTATATCTCTGTTTCAAGTTGCATTTTTTCAGAAAGGTTCATGGACTTGATCAGTTTTGGACCAGGGTGTTTTCCCATGATGTTTGTATTGATAATTTCTATGTGCAATCTCTCAGGCAAACACCCTTTTCCTATTTTCGTCCATTTTGCTTCTATTTTACAAATAGTAAATAACTTAGCTGCTGGTTTTTCTGTTAAGTTGGATGCTTTTTCTTAATTCCAGATTGCTATGATCCTCTGGATCCTATTGGAAATATATCAGTTACCTACGACATTGTTAGATGGACAGAAGATGGTTACCAGGTCAGTTTTTTAGCTTTGACAACTTGAAAAAGCTCAAAAATCTATGGAGTTGAGTAGGACACAACATCCATTTTCTTAACACAATATCATTGTCATTACCCATGCTCCAACTAGAAGGCCTGGGCATGCATTCGGGGGGTTATTAGTTATTAGTAATTCTTCGCTGTCTAACTTGACTATAATGCTTCAGGCAAGGATAACCATTCAGAACTACTACCAGTATAGACACATTGAGAAACCGGGCTGGCAACTAGGGTGGACATGGGCGACTAATGAGGTTATTTGGTCAATGTCTGGTGCTTTTGCCACTCAACAAGGGAATTGTTCAGCCTTCAAGTCTGAAATTCCACACTGTTGCAAGAAAAATCCTATAATAGTCGACCTCGTGCCAGAAGCTCCACAAGAGAAAAGATCAGATGGCTGCTGTCATGGTGGATTTCTTGCTGCTTCAGCTATCAATCCTTCCAATTCTTTTGCGTCCTTTCAGATGCAAGTTGGAAACTTGAGGGAAAATTATACAGCTTATCGGCCTCTAAATCTCACTCTAATGACTCCAGGACCTGGTTATACTTGTGATGAATTTGTGGACACAGATCCAGCAACATATTTGGTTATGGAAGGACAAAGACAAGAACAAGTAATCAGTAAGCATTCTATTTGAAAACTAATCTTGAAGTTGAGAAGAGCTTGTTTATATATTTCACAGAAAATTCAATTGGTCTAGCATAACAGAGCCTCTGATGAATTTATTAGTCATAAACGTTGAGTTTATCGTTCTGTAAGGAAGAACCTCATTTTTTTAGTGTTCACCGTGAAATATCGGATTGGCCATTGATCCCTTTTCTTCTTTGGCATTGCATTCAGGGACATGGAAATCAACATGCACCTACTCAACTTTCTTGGCCAACAAATCGCCGACTTGTTGTGTTTCTCTTTCAACATTTTACAATCCTGAGGTGACACCATGCAATTTGTGTAGCTGTGGATGTAAATTAGCTGGCAATGAGGCAAAGTCATGCATTGGGTTGGTAACTAATCTAAACAGCCTTTTAATAGGATGAAATACTTCAATTTTTCACATTTCGCATAGATTGTTGATTTTGTTGTGGTTTATATACATGAAGCAGACAAAGTTCATCATCCCCATATGAGCGTGAGATACTTCAGTGTACTGATCATATGTGTCCACTTCGGGTTCACTGGCACATCAAGAAGAATTACAAGAATTACTGGAGGGTGAAACTCACCGTTTCCAATTACAACTTGGGTAAAAACTATTCCAACTGGAATATGGTAGTCCAACATCCTGGTTTTAGTCAGCAGGCAACTGTCTTCAGCTTCAACAATAGAATGCTCACTACCGTTGGTGTCCCAGGTATTTGCTCTACATTAAAGTCACGCTACAGTAATTGAACTTCATTAAAGTAACTGAACCACTACAATAGTAAGAGCTCGTTTGGCTTAGATGAGGAAAAAAATAGCTGAAAAAAAGTTGATGTGTTTGACACATAAGTGCTGTTAAACATTTTTTTAATTGAAAATGTCTGAAATACCCTTCAAACTGTTAACACTATAAAAACCACTTACTTTGAGATTTTTCTGTCTATAAAAATAAAATAAAGTAAAATAAATTTATATTTTAGTTCAATATTAATATAAACTTATTATTTAAGTAAGTTTTATATACACAATTTAAGATGAATATTTTGGAGTACCCAATTCTTTAAACAAGAAGAAAAGTTTGACTAGTAACAATTTTACAATAAAAACTAATGAAAAAATAAAATAAATAGTGAAATTTATATTAATGGCAGCGGAGGAAGAGAACCCAAGCTTTGTCAAGAGAGAGGGCGGCGAGAAAAGTGTTGTGTTGTGGTTTAAATTGAAATAATGAGAAGGAAGAATAGTTAGGGTAACTTTATTTAAGGATTTTTTTGGAAATTTGAAAAAATATTTAGGGTAAAAAGGTAATTTTTTTGGTCAAACTATAATAACTTTTAAGCTAAAAATAAAAAGTTGGGGGGTGTTACTTTTAACTTTAACTTATTTTAAGTAAATTTTAACTTTTTTTAAGCTCTTTTGAAAATTGTCACACACTTTTATAAGCTAAAAAAAAGCTTAAACACAAGTTTGACCAACTTTTAAACTAAGCCAAGTGAGTTCTAAGTCACATGAATGCTGGGTAGGTTTAGTCGTTATAGGGTGGTGAAGTTCAATTACTTTCATGTGGCAGGAAATTCACCCAACTTTGATTATGAGTGCTTGACATCAAGTGTGGTTTTTTCACTTGTTCTAATGATGTTAATGCAGATGAAGTAACACTCTTTTGGGGTTTAGACTTCTACAACGACGTTTTGTTGCAAGCTGAAGGGAAGCAAGTGGGATTTGTGACGACAGAGATACTTTTACTCAAGGACATGACCTCATTTACACTTAGTAATGGATGGGCATTTCCAAGAAGAGTATATTTCAATGGTGAAAACTGTGTAATGCCTCTTCCACAGACTTTTCCTATGCTTCCAAATGGTTGCTCAAAGAAAAAACGCCATCTTTCTGTTCTAGTACTGTTGATATATTTGACTTACAAAGCACTTAATTTCTGGTCCTAGATCAAGATTTTGCAAAGCACTTAATTTCTGGTCCTAGATCAAGATTTTGCATCTTCAACTTCATATGCCTTGGCTTTATTCCATTTTTGGCTCATGGATACACTTTTTCCAAAAATATGGACCTTGGCAACATTAGACACATATGATTAACTTGTACATGCTTGCTCACAAGGGTTGCATTTATTCCGTCTGTATAAGCAGATTGTAATTGACTCGTTCCTATTTTAGACTAATTTCGACCTCTCTTTTGTGTTTATCTTTATTATAAATTTACCACGAGTTTTATCATATTTAGCTGAATGAATGATCATAGTGTACATCTTTATCGTATCTTAATTCTTAGGTGACGTGTATCTTGTAGAAAATAATAACCCGCTTAGTATTAGTCCTAGAGGAGAAAAATATTACCAATAGCACGATATTCAAGAAAAAAGAATTTTTTTTTAAAACTTATCATCTAAAATCATTCTTAGATACTTGTGTGGCAGGAAAATTTTAAAATTAAATTATTTTCAATTCGAGTAAGGTGACCTCTTTTTTAGACAAACCAAAAAGGAAACAGTGTCACATCAAATGGGACCAAGGGAGTACTTAGTACATTCATAAATCTTTTATAGTTCAAACGGAAGAAATATTATGTCAAGACTAAAATTAAAATAATCAATATTTGAAAGTTATGAAAAAATATAGTATAAAATAGAGCATTTCAAGCAATTCAGAAAAGCACTTTCCTCTGTGATATTGTCAAAGTATATACTCTAATGATATCAAAGGAGTAAATGAGTAGTTTTTTCACTGAACCATTACTTCTACATTATTGATGCCATCGGAGTATATATACTCTAATAGTATTAAACTGTAATTGAATAGTCTTTTCATTAAAACGTCGCATATTCCTCCTTGATGCCATTAGAGTATACTCTAATGGCATCAAGGAATAATTGAGTAATATTTTTCATGATATCTTAAGAGTATACTAGTGGAGGTAGCCCGGGCCCAACATATAAAGCTTATATTTTTTTTTTTTTATTACACAGATAAATTAATAGCAACAATTAGTATTTATATACAAGGTAAATATTTTGTTTAGATAAAAGGTTAAAATACAATGACTCTCAACTGGTGTATGTTATTCATCACATTAACATACAGCAATTAGATGCTAAAGAGAACACCAAGATTTGGCTTGGGACTGGTCTTTCAAAAGTCACCCTAACATAATGTACCTGTAATTTTTTAATAGAATGAGGTCACCATAATGAAGACTTGGGAATTATTATTCCAAGTGATAAAAAAAGAGGCAAAATCCGTTCCCTATTAAAACTACCTGTTTTGCTATCTCCTTTACATGTTTTTTCACACTAACAGTAGAAGAGACCAAGATAATCCATCCTAATTTTCTAAATAGGACTGCTAGTTTGTTCAAAATATGTAGAGTTCTTTTCCTTCCATATTATCTACCATATAACTAAATTATTGTTCTTAAAACTCTTGAAATCATATCTTGTTCCAGGCTAGACCACCTACCCCCAAAAAAGATCAAAAGTCAATCGTGGCAGGTAGATCCATATCTAGAAAATACAGCAAATGTTTAAGTTAGTCGCACCTTCGTCCCCTTCGCTTTCTTTTCCTTTTTGTCATATCTAATTCTTTCTTCTTATGGGTTTTGAGACGAGAGTTCCAGAAAACAGTCTCTCTACTTCTATGAGTAGTGGCAAGGTCTACATACAATCTACAAACAATCTATCCTCCCTATACCCCACTTGTGCGATTTCACAGCAAATGCTGCAAGTTATCACAAAATACTTGCTCAAGCAAGCATGCACTGCAATTTTAACAATCATGGCTCATTTCTATTTTTTCACACAAAGAATAAATATGTTCCAATAGAATTTCCAATCAATATCACCATAAACAACTAATAGGATTCTAAAATTCAACAACACCGCAAAATTAGAAGAAAGGATTTAAAGATGATACACATAAGATTGTACTTATTTTCTGCAAATTCACAGTCAATACCCATTTTAAATCCATCAACGTTACCTCTGCCTTTTTCTTTTCCGAAGATTAAAAATACACGCCGACCCATAATCAGTTAATTAGCACCCAATTAACAACTAAATATCACCAGAAAATTTAAAAAAAAAAAGAACAGAAGAAACGCTGATGACATATTTATCACAGCGTATATAAGAATAGTGTTTCTTTCCTCAAGTAAGGATCATAAAATTTATTTTTTTTTTTTGTTTTTCTTAAGTTTCCAAATAGATCTAACAAAGTAATACATGCAGCTCGGTTACCTCTGTTTTGCACCTGGTGAGGAGACCGAATCCGTAGCTCGCGCAAGAGTTTTGAGCAGGAACGAAGCTTTAATTTTGCGGATGCAGCCAAAGGAGGAGGAAGAGAGAGCTCTTTAGGAGCCTTTCTTGATGCAGCTGAAGAGAGTTTTTTAGAAACTTGGCAGGCTAAAATGGCTAAGAACTATCAGATAGGTAGAAAATGTAAGAGGAGCTTGGTGGATTGGGGAAAACAGCAGGATAGAATTGAATTGAATACCCCAAATGAAGATATTGACAAGATTACTCTTAAAATTATAAAGTGTAACTTAGAGTTTGTAGAAGACTCTAGGCTAGTCTTCATATATAAATATCTTAGATATTTAGTAAGAAATATCTAGATATTATGTTAGGAAATTTCTAGGAAAGTCTTCCATTATAAATATTCAACATATTTGTGTAGGAACATTCTAGGCCACTAATTGTAGCCGTTGGATTAAAATGATCCTGGCCGTCCATTTAGGAAAGGGGCAAGTATAAATACCCCTCTTAAGCCTATCATTTTATCCATCCACAAATCAATCATCTAAGTCTTCTTGAGTTAATAAAGTATTCTCCAAGTTATTCAAGTAAGTCTTCCACTTTC
>JAABOM020000001.1:38590140-38618932 GCA_011800125.2 Solanum clarkiae
TCTTCTTCAATTGTGGTTGTGAGTCTTGGGCTAGTGAAGCAAAATTCACTACTCTAAGAAAGCAATTTCCGAAATTTTGAAAGTTATTTTTCTTCACAATTACACATATTTATTTTGTTTTTAATATAGAAGACAAGAGTTAAATACCCAGAATACCCTTACCATCCTAAGCAGCTCATTTTGGTCTCTTATTAGATAAGAGAATATATACTTGCTGACATCTTTCATAATATCCTTAGAATACATATATACTCGTTAGCATCAAATGCACAAAAATATTTATAATTAGAGAGTATGAAAGTAAGAATATCCATTCGTAAATAGTGTTTTTTTTTTTTTTTTACAAGTGTTTTTTTCCCCTAATTTCAACTGGATTTTGGGTCGGGTCGGTGCAACATATAGAGCGGTTTGAACACCCATTTTCAGTCCAACCTGTTAATAGTACTCCAATAATAGGCTGTTCAAGTTACCACTTTCGTCCTCAATTTGTCAATCGCAGAAGTGGAAATCGAAGAAAGTATTCCAAGGAATTGACTGTAAAAAATGGCTCCTCCTCACGGCGATAAGTCATCAGAAGTCAAGGAGGAGGCCGCCGCCGTGGTTTCCTCATTTGACAACCGCCCTATCTCCACCGTCGTCTTCATCATTGGTACAACTTTCTCTGTTTGCTCTGTAAGTGTAATTGCTTTGTTTGATTTTGAAATCGTGTTGATGGTAAAATTTTGTATGGTGAATCGTCAGCTATGCAAACAGAGGCGTTACCTCTTGTTAAGAAGTTCCAGCTTACTGAGGACCTCGATTCGGTGTAAGCTCCATCTTTTCTTGTTTGAGGCTTTTACTCACTCAGAATTGAATAACAAAATCACAACTAAAAAGTTACAAATTTTCCCCTTTATCGCTTTCCCCGCACTTTTTTTGGATATGAGTTCTTATGTAACAAAAGATCAAGAGTAAGAGGACTAAATACATCTCAGTTTAGTTGTGATTCTGGACATGACTTGTTTATTTTTGAAATATAAATCTACATATTTAATGAATCACAATTTCATAGCTAAAATTTCATTAAAATTGTTGAAATATGTAAGCAAAGGTGAAAATGAATTTGACTTTTTCTTTTGAACCAGATGATGAGTGTCTTAGAGATTATCAATCTAGACACGTGAAAATTAGAAGAAATGGTGGATTGGGAATGAAGCTATAACCCCTTGATGAAGCAGGAGCTAATTATGAGAGATTTTACTATGCATTTCTTTTTCTAACTGCGTTATTAGCATCTTATATAGTGTTCAAAGTATTTTATTCAACACTGTATAGGATCAATCCTAAAATGAAATAAAGATGGTTATAGCATATGACAAAAAATTGGAGTAATTTGCAAATAATATATCCGTGAAATGTATATTTTCGATTTGGCAACAAATATTGCAGTATTTATCTATTGAATCATGTGGCTGTAGTATTAGGTTGCATGTTAAACAACTTAGAAAGATTATGACGCGTTGCATATATATTACTCTCTCTATCCCATTTTATGTGGCGCCCTTTTCTTTTTTAGTCTGTTCCAAAAAGAATGACAACTTAGTATAATTAGAAACAATTTAACTTTAAAATTCTTTTTAACCTTAATGAAATGATTTACGTACATATAAGTATCTAAGGATTGTTTTAGAACACAAGTTTCAAAGTCTTCATGTTTTCCTTATACACCTAGCTAAGTCAAACGGTGCCATATAAAATGGGACGGAGGTAGCATACTTATTCAAACTGAAAATGTTTTTAGGATGATTCATAGGATTTAGGAAACAGAATGATATCCTAGTCGAAAATAAATGTTTGTAAGGGTTGTTGTCTTGTTGGATTCTTTCAGAAGATCTGGGAATTTTAATTTTATGATGACTAGGAACCTCGAAATTTTCCACGTGCTCAATTGTAGAGTGTGGTTATTTCTGCAGTAAATTTTTACCATGCTTGGTGGTTTGTTCTATTGTCTCTTCTTGGATCTAATATCTGATATGCTCAATGCAGGTTCCCAAAGGGAGTCCCTTGGGTGCGTTTTTATGGTAATTACAAGGGTCTGGCCATTAATATTATTTGTCCTGGGAAAGACCCAGCATTGGGTAGGGCATTTTGATCTTGACAATTTTGCTTTGCTGATTTCATCTTATGAATATGGCAGCTTATATAACCATTATTTGAGCATAATGTTTCTATAATTGAGATAGCAAATCTTATTATCAGTAACAATCCCCTTTTCCCTTTGTAGTATTAGCAGATTGTGTATTGTCTCCATTAGTGGTAGGACATAGTTTCACCAACTAGTTCTTCAACCTGCAATAGGGGAATTTTATGCTGGACTCTCTCATTTTCTATGTGGGGTTTGTCTCCTATTGGTCCAGTCATTAAGTAAATTGTAAGTATATGGAAAATGTCCATCTATATAGATACATGGGAGTGTTGTGAACTATAGAACAGGCCAGGCTACCACTGTTAGTAATGTAGGGTGCCTATGAAATTCAAAATATCACATAACTTCACAAACTGAAAATATATGGTAAAAGAACTGAAGCATTTAAGCAAATTATAAAAAGCCCTCAATCTATGAAGCGGATTATGTTTTGCTTCAAAGAAATTAGTTATTCTCTCCTTCCAAGAGTCCAAACAGTAAAACAGGGATACTGAACCTGTAGAATTTTTTGTCCTTACATTTGCATAGTAGGACTATTATACTGTACATGGGTTGGTATCTAAGCTAGCTTATGGTTGCGCACATATCGACTCAACTGAGGATCTGGTAGCTCTCACAAACACATGGACCAGATCACTCTGCTACTGTAAAAAATTACACAAACATTTTTTTTGATCTCAAATGGGGTTTTGCCCTAGCTTTCCATGACTTTTTATCCGTTTCACTGACTGCTACACCTTGGATTCTTGGCATCATTCAATCCAACTCAAAAGTATCCAAAATCATTAATTATCTTCCTTGTTTTTCGATGATGCAAAATTGAGTTGTTAAAATCTTCACTATCCATCAGACTTGAATAATATCTACTATGTGCACAGATGAAGCTCCAGAAAGATGTAGTTAGCAGCTTAGCATCTTCTTTATCCAAATACCACAGTTATTTTTTAAAAAAAAGGAAGAAGAAGAAAACATGCTTCATGCATAGTAATCCATCCAAAACAGGGTACTTTTGTAAGGGCTCTATTCTTCCAAAAATCTTCTACGGTCATACCTTATCAGCTTTCCTAGACTGATCATATTTTGGTACATGCTGTAACTATAAAATACCCTTTCTACATCCTTTCACCTGATTATATGATCAGATCTACCTGCTTCATAGCTTCCTTCCTCTAGTGTTTTCAGTAATGAAATCTGCCCTTTTAACTTCTAGCAATTTCTCTAAAGGTGATCTTTGAACTCCATTGCCTTGCTTTGGGTTATTGCGGCTTCTTCATGTAAGGTGAAAATCTGGAAATTCATCCTTGAGAGGCATATGGCCTAACCAGTGATCTTGGGTCAAAGGATGAAATTACATTTCCAAAATCAAGGCTGTAATTTAAATTTAATGAGTAAATATATGGGTGTGGCCATTTGCAGAGGGAAGTAGGGAGCAGTCTTAGAGCCTGGTCTTCTAATCTTGAAACCTTCCTCTCGCTTGAAGGAAAACAACTTTGCTAAACCACTAAAGTATCTGATGCTCTAAATAGTTTGATGTTTTTTCTTGCACATTTGTGTGTCTTGGTATATCTCAAATATTTTATATGCACCAAATCTAGTGGTGTCCTAAAGTTTGTCCAACTAACTTATGAATGGTTTGACACAGGGGTTGATGGTGTGGGCACGGTTTCTGCATCTCTTGTGACATATGCTTCTGTCCAAGCATTAAAGCCAGACCTCATCATAAATGCTGGCACAGCAGGTGGATTTGGGGTATGATTTGTGTTTATAGATTCTGATTTGTGTTTATAGATTCTGATATAACTATTTCTGTCATCTCTCTTATTGAGTGCCAATAAGATTAATTGTCAGAGGAAAAGAGACTACCTTGTTGGGACAGGAAGATTCGGGACTGATTAACTGATTTTTTTTTTTTTTTTTGAGTAGATGATTAATTGAAATTTTCGTTCCTATGCTTCCTCTATGTTGAGCAAACATAAATTATTCTCTGGATTATTTTATTTTTGACACAACTTATTTTCAGGCCAAAGGTGCTTCAATAGGAGATGTTTATATTTCATCCGAAGTTGCTTTCCATGACAGAAGAATACCAATCCCGGTAATGTTCATTTTTCATCCCTACATCATGTCTTCTGAATTCTGTTGTTGTTGAGAACGTATGGAATGTCGGAACTGGATCAAAGTTTACCCTAGGTTGACAAACCATTTGCCTTTTGCCTCTATACCTTTAACAAGAGATGACAATTCTTATTATTATTGTGGCTAAAGTCCTACATTCTACATTTTTTCTGGTATATTTATTGGACTTGGGGTTCCTTCGGGTTCTCTATTCGCCATGCCGCACCTAGGCCCTAGGCTTGGGTCGTGACACAAGTGGCGTAACTTTGGGTGTAGCATGGGGGCAATTAAATGACAAAATCTTTCATCCCATGTAGTATGCCAACAAAACTTTGAACACTGCCCAAAAGAATTATACCGTTACTGAAAAAGAAATTCCCGGTTATTTACTGCAAAACTAAGTTTGTTGATTCACCTATTTTATGATTTGGATAGTTTTTTGGCTGATGTTATGGCAACTAGCTAAAGTTCTTTGGCTGCACTCATATGTGTAGGTATTTGATATATATGGAGTTGGTTCGCGGAAGGCTTTTGCTACACCCAATCTTCTGAAGGAGCTTAACCTGAAGGTAAATACTGTTCACCTGTGCATATGAAAGAACCAAATTTGATTAGCTCATGGCTCACATGCTTTGATAGCTATTCTTGTCTATAGCTGGTGAATATACTTTTTTAGAATGTGGTTTTAGTTTCTTTGGCATTGAGTTAAAATTTTGCGGGTTCAGATTGTCCTATCATTGTCATTTTGTCAAGTTGGATTTGGGCACATTTGTGTCATTCTTCAAACTACTTTTGGTTGGTTACATGAAAGCTTAACATCCATTTCTCTTCATTTTGATTCATATGAAACCTTCTTTTATCGGAATGGTGAGTGATTATCTTAGTGTGAATAATCATGCTGATGTCCTATCAGATATGATCTTCTACTATATCAGGAAGTGTTCGCATGGTCCACTTTGTGCCAGTACCTGTATGCTATCCGCTATGTTCTTCCTGAATATGATATTTTAGTATAGGCAATCTAGATAAGTCTTACCAACTTATGATGTGGTCTTTTTGAGTATGAGAAGTAATGTACGTGTGGTAACTTTTTATGCAGTGATGTCTACCAAATTTATATGTACCCATAGCATATATTTTAGCAATTTCTGTAAATTGGTGCTCTGGATGCTCATGACTCAGCATGTGAAAATGGGAGGAGGGCATGTTTTTTTTTTTTTTTGTTGAAAGAATTCTTCCAGAAAGAGTGTATTAATGATCTCGATTTTACCTGATGTGCTTGAGACATGCCTTTATTGTCAAACTTGTTAATGTCCATGTGACCATGTGTATACTTGCTTCCACAACGACATCTGATTGTTTCTCGACTAGCTTATAGTGCAGATGTACTTGAAAAATCATTAGGTCTACTTTGGCATACTCTAATAGCAAAAAGCTTTTCCCTGATTAAAAAAGACATTGAATTAATTTATCATGAAATTTCTCTCCTCATTACAGGTTGGCAAGCTGTCTACTGGTGACTCTCTGGATATGTCTCCAATGGATGAAGCATCTATTGTTGCAAATGATGCAACAATTAAGGACATGGAGGTAATGTCTTTTAAGTGTCAAAGTTCAGTATGATGGCTCTTGTGAAGGCTTGGAGAAACTAGTCCCATGACATTCTGTAGTCCATGTGTGGTCATTTTGTTCCAACTATTTAGTGGATAATGCTGTAGAGATTGATCAAGTAGTGTTATTCTGGCCATTAATATGTTTGTCTAGGATCTCCTTATTCTGAGAAAATAGTATCGAAGGGTAGTAACTTTGCTAGCTCCACATACTTCGTAAATTATATAGACTCTTGTCGTCTAAGATATTTTATATCTCAACATTCACCTTTTCTTTAATAATAAAAGATAAATTGTTCCCTCTCAGGCGTGATTGATGTAGTGCTAGGCATGATATTTGAAAAGCTAATTCAAGACTGAATTGGGCCGAGTGTTCAATGAACTTCCGTTTTTTTCCTAAGTAGCGTGCTCATTTTTCTCTTGCTCTCTCTTGTTAGGATGTGCATTTCACTCCTTTTTCTGATCCAATGTGTTCTTTGGGTTTTAGGGAGCGGCTGTAGCTTATGTGGCAGATCTACTGAAAGTTCCTGCCATTTTTCTGAAAGCTGTGACAGACATTGTGGATGGTGAT
Organism: Solanum clarkiae; assembly: GCA_011800125.2. Classification (NCBI taxonomy): domain Eukaryota; kingdom Viridiplantae; phylum Streptophyta; class Magnoliopsida; order Solanales; family Solanaceae; genus Solanum; species Solanum clarkiae. The sequence continues at coordinate 38,596,622 of JAABOM020000001.1, forward strand.
AAACCAACACCGGAAGAGTTTTTGGAAAATCTGGCGGCAGTAACTGCCGCACTTGATCAAACAGCCACCCAAGTAGTTGATTACATCAGTGGGAAATGCTTACTCGAACTGTGATCTAATCTTATTTCATCCCGTGCATGCTTCGGTGGGAAGAACATATGATATTTGTGTTTAAACATAGCTGCTATTCTTAAACTGTTGTAAAACTAATGAATGAGTTTAAAAATTTATGGAAATTTTAGTTGTGGAAGAGAGTGGTGTTCCTATCTACTTGGTTTTCGGACGAAATTATCTGCGAAGCACATGGACGACGCTTGAGCTACTGAGGTCCAAAGTTGGATGTAAACCTCCATTTGCACTTTCCTAGTGATCATGAGTTTGTTTTATTTTTCTAATTTGATACTCTCTCCCCGCTATTTTATGTGACATTTTTTTACTTGGAACGGTGTTTAAGAAAGAAAAAAAAGAAAGACTTTTGAAATTCATGCGCTAAAGTTAAATTAGTCTTAATTAAATTAAGGTAACTTTTTTGGAGACGGACTAAAAAGAAAAGGGTGCTAAACACAAGGGCTACTATGATTTCAATTTTCTCGGAACCTTGTAATTATTAATGGCTTAGTAATTGTTTCAAGATCGGGTGAGCTACTACGGATGATGGCTTATGAGTAGGGGAGAAGTCCCAACTCATAAAAGAGCCAAGAAAGTACATCATGCAAGGGAATTGTGTCTATTTGTTCTTGCAGTAACAGATTCTGCTCAAGGTTGTGTCATGAATTTCTTCTAACCAGAATGCCACCAACCACGTATCAAGATTTAGCAATACTAAATTGAGAGGTAACTTTTGGACTTGCCAAAATGATGAACATCTTGTTCCTCAACTAATCCCAAAAACTTACATAAACAACAATATATGAGTCCCTCTGTAGTTTGATGACATAACTAGATCCTTTATTCAGCTGAATTTATCTAACATAAAATATTTCGTGTGTGTTATAAATAGAACGTCATGCACCTTCATAGGGGCAAGTATTGAGTAACATAAACTATTTAGTACGTGTTATACATAGAAAATTGTGCACCTTCGAAGGGGCAAGTATTGAGCATATGGGGAGATTGGAGAATATGGAAGGAAGGAAGGAAAGTAACTCCGGAGATGCGACCATTCTTGCTCTGGGCAAAGCCTTCCCTCATCAGCTTGTTATGCAAGACTTTTTGGTTGATGGCTATTTCAAAAACACCAACTGCGATGATCCAGAACTCAAGCAGAGGCTCACTCGACTCTGTAATTTTTTCCTTTTCTTTAACCATACACGTCTATCTATATTGATTAGGAACAAACAATAGTAGTTGTAGGTTACCGATAGCATATCCAGACACTGTTTAGTAATACTAGATAATCCTCATCTCGTGAGCTAGATTTTGAGGGTGAATAAGGTACCATGTTCATTTTCTTAACATGACATCAGAGTCAAACTCATGAGTCATTCATGCTTCATGTTTTACCAATATTAAGCCCCATGTTATATTGTCTACCAGATGTCCACTTCTGAGTGTGCAAGGGTGGGGGAGGGATGTTATAGGTCGCACATTGATTGAGAGAATGTGTTATTGTCTTTTGTCAGACAGTTTTCGTCTTATGATCTAAGTTTTGAGATTAAGTTAGAATCCCGAAGTCCATTTTTACTGTCCTGCTCTACCTACCTAAACGTACTTGAGATTTCTGTATACATATATAATAGTTACACCATGTTCAACACATTGTAAGTTGTAACGACTAATTAGTAAGTGCATTATTTTTTTGATTCATCTGATTTAAGATCCTGAATTTTCCTCTGGGACGGATTTTTCAAATTGAATTAATCTGGTTCTTCCTTTCCTTTAACTTTGCAGGCAAGACAACTACAGTAAAAACGAGGTACGTCGTAATGTCAGAGGAGATCCTAAAGAAATATCCTGAACTAGCAGTTGAAGGCCTTCCAACGGTAAAACAAAGACTAGACATCTGCAATGCAGCAGTTACAGAAATGGCAATTGAAGCCTCACAATCTTGTATTACCAAATGGGGAAGGCCAATTTCAGACATTACACATGTAGTGTATGTTTCCTCAAGTGAAGCTAGATTACCAGGAGGGGATCTTTACTTAGCAAAAGGACTCGGTTTAAGACCAGAGACTAAACGTGTTATGTTGTATTTTGCTGGTTGCTCTGGTGGAGTCGCGGGCCTTCGTGTTGCTAAGGACATTGCTGAGAATAATCCAGGAAGCAGAGTCCTGTTAGCTACTTCTGAGACTACTATTATTGGGTTCAAACCACCAAGTGTCGATAGGCCATATGATTTAGTTGGAGTTGCTCTTTTTGGTGATGGTGCTGGAGCTATGATAATCGGGTCTAACCCGATTCAAGAAATTGAAAGGCCTCTTTTTGAATTGCATACTGCTATTCAGTATTTCTTGCCCGATACAGAAAAGATCATTGATGGCAGGTAATGTCGGCAAATTGGCCTGTTCGTCCTATTGAGTAACTATTTGAGAAATCGATCCTATAACAAGTGCGTTTTAACTTGGACAGATTACTGAAAAAAATAGATTGATTTTGCTATTGCAGGCTTACTGAAGAGGGAATTAGCTTCAAGCTAGAAAGAGAACTACCTCAGCTAATCGAAGATAATATCGAGGATTTCTGTGACAAGTTAATAAGTATTTCTGGAATGAAAGATAGAGAATACAACAAACTATTTTGGGCAGTTCATCCAGGTGGTCCTGCTATTTTAAACAGGCTTGAAAAAAAGCTGGAATTGTCACCTGAGAAACTAAGTGCTAGCAGAAGAGCTTTGGCAGATTATGGAAATGCAAGTAGTAATACAATTGTGTATGTGCTGGAATACATGTTAGAGGAGAAAAAAGACATGAATGATTGGGGATTGATTCTGGCATTTGGTCCTGGAATCACATTTGAGGGTATTCTTACCAAGAATCTCACTCTTTGAATCGTGAGAATTTTTCGATTAGTTGACAACAAATAAACGAAAAAGCCATTTGAATTTGTTAAAACAGTACTCACTCTAGTTGAACCTTTTCTTTAAAATTTATTGTCTACTATATAACACAATTTGATTCAGAGCAGTGAAGTTTGTCATAATGATCTAAATTAGATTGTTCATCGATAATTATTTTGTTTAAAAAAGTGTCGCATTCTATATTTTGTAACGTTTACTTGGCATGTTCAATAACATAAGATTTACAGAGCTAGTAACTTGATTATATTTTAGGCAACGTGATAGTATGAAAAATGAGCTGCGTATAAGATGAATCTTTATCAACTCTGTACTACAAAACTCAACATTCAAGAACAGAAAAACTATACAAACTATACTCAAACTTCATTTATTCCTCGTCTTATTATACAACAACATAAACCAGAAAAAAAATATCACACCAAATGTACTAATCAACACACAAATTTATGATACAGTAAGATAGAAACAATAATAACATATATATAATCTCACAAATGATGTACGTCTGGATAGAAGAATATACTCGTAGTAAGTATATTAAGGGCATTTGCGTCTGTTGCCATGAGTAGTCTGATTTGCATAGCAAGGGCAAGTCTGAGTGTTGCCAGAAGTACCAGGAGGAACACAATTGCATCTAGCACAGCAAGTTCCACAGGCCCTCTTACACAATCTTGGCCTTGACGATAATCGACACCTTGCTGCACAGGCTCCCCCACAATCTGTAACACAACAATTTAAATACATGTGCTGTCGCTAAGGATGCTCAAAACTTAATCAAAAGTAATTTTTGATCTATGTATACAGTATAATTAAGGTAGTAAAGCATATATAGAAATTAGGACATACTAATTTTCTTGTCGGCATAAGCGGCTTCAGAAACAGAATTGCTGGTCTGCAAAAGTCGAACATATATCATAAGTGAATAAATTAAACTTGAAATGAATTAATATGATTAAATACTAAATTATATGTTTAGAAATTAAGTCAAATAAATTATATTTTTTTCTTGTAGTGAAAAACTTTGAAACTTACATGAAACGCTAATTCAAGTTATAACATCCTGATTATTCATGATTCTTTTTTTTAGAGCTTAAAAAAGTGTACGTAGCATGAATAATAAAATGTGACGCGAGTCCGACACTAAGAAACTGACTTAAGAAATTACTAACCACTTGATCGGTCTGAATAGATTGAACATGCTCAAGAAGGAGCAAGGAGAGAAGTAATGAAGCAAAGAGAGCTTTAGAAATGGCCATTGGAAATTTGAAATAATTTTTAGGAAAAAATGGATATTTTTCTACAACTTTGAATATTTTTGTGTGACTTGTGAAAGATGATTGTTAAATGAGGTATTTATAGGGAGGGGGAAAAGTGGAAGTGTATAGGTTCATGTATGTGAAGACAAATAGAATAGAAACACACAAAGCAAAAAGAATCTATATTATAAGAAAAAAAAATAATCACAAGAAGGAATCATGCATGCGATTTTTTTAGTACGTATAGCTTAATTATAATAGGTAAATGGGGTATACTATTAATCTGAGAAAAACTTAATTAATTAGTAAAATATATAACAGCTTAATTATAGAGTCTGGAATTATTAGTACACTTCCCAAAGAGTAAATAATTGCCGCGGTAGGTGTTTTCATAGCTAAGGCATAAAGTCTAAAAAGCTTCATTACGTGTAATTAATTAAAACAAGTGGATTTCTATTTAATATTATATTGTCCTTGGCCAAAAGAGAACTTAAGGTTCTATCTACAAACAGGTGGATTACTAAGGTTCTATCTACAAACAGGTGGATTATTAATTAATATTATTATATTATCCTTGGCCAAAAGAGAACTTAAGGTTCTATACAAATAAATGCAAGTACCGTTCAGGTATATCTCACTCTTTCGTGTTAATGTGTACTTCCCTCCGTGCAAATTTACGCAGCAGCAACAATATATATCTACCGCCTTGCGGAGGTAAATAGGTTTTTTTAAAAAAAAAATTGGCTCAAGTGCATCAATTTCAAATAAAAAAAGAAAAAATAGTGAAGAAAGCATAATGTCTAATAAGAAAAAAAGAATACAGACAATAGGGAGAAACTATAACAACAATAGAATATTGTAATAATCAAAATAGAGTAAACAATAATATAAGGCAAGAACTACAAGCGCCCACAACTAGTTCTACACCCATCAGTAAATCTCACAATGCAAGACAACACTTTACCCCTACTATCATTCAACCATAATATGCGATCCCCACTCCTTACTATCTACAGTATGTCCTCGGTAATATGAAGATACACCATACATGTCCTGTTTACTCATCTTTCCCCAATACTTTTTAGGCCTACCCCTACCCTTCCACGTGTCTCCTACAACTACCCTCTCGCACCCCTCTCATTTCTCTCATCGTATTCGCTACAAAGGTCATTCCCACCTTCTCCCCAATAATCTCATTTCTAATCTTATCACTTCCATCCATGGCAATATCCTTATCTCCACTACATGTATCTTCTGAACATGAGATGACCAATACTCTGCCCACATACAACAAGGATGATCCCACTACCATTTTATAAAATTTACCTTTTAAGTGTAGGTGATACCTTCTTATTACACAAGACATCAGAGGCAAGCCTCCATTTCATCCAAGTCACTCCATGACTTTAATGCGATGTGTAACTTCATCGTTGATGTCCCCACTATCCCAGTTAACACCACTCCCACAGGGGGACACTATTTAAACTTGAGAAAATTTCAAAACATAACTAACTACAGGAAGAAATTCGGGATTAGCTATAGTTTAATGTGCTACTTGATTCACTAAAGGTATTTTGCTTCTAAAATCTGTTAGATATACAAATAAATTAAGAGGTGATATGCATCTTTTTAAACTGAACATCTATTCGTAAAGATAAGATTAAGGTGCAGTGTGAAATCCAACAGTTTCTTTAAAAAATAATAATAAAGCCCAATCAACATCTTCGCAGGAAGAGTCAACTAATACTTCTTTTATTGGAAATTAGTCAATTACGCAGTATCAATAAGTTTTTTAAAAAATTAAAATATATATGTTGTACTCTCTTTGTTTTTTTTTTCAGTTGTCATAATTTCTTTTTTAAAGTCATAAAAATATATTACTCTCTCCGTTCAATTTTACTTGACACACAATAATTTTACCAAATTATCCTTTAAATATAATAAATTTGCTGTCTTGAAAAATGTAATAGGTAAGTGACTATAATTAATGATAAAGGTAAATTAGAAACTAAGTGTAAAATTATCTCTTGATTTCATAAAGTGGACAAGTAGTTAGACATCCCAAAATAGTATAAGGATCAAGCAAAGTTGGACGAAGGGAGTATATGCATCGTTAAACATACATTTTAAGATATATTTTTTAGTCATATTAATATAAAAAAAATACAATTTATAATATTTTTTATAATTTTTTAAATATTTAATTTTTTAAAATATCACCAAATTAATATGATATAATTTAATTTTCAGAAATAGTCGAATTAATGTTGAAAAGTGAAATATGACAAACTAAAAAAAATAGGGGAGTACATTGAATCTTGTTGACTGTTTTGTGTATTTTTTCTTTTTTAAATATTTTAATTTGTCTTAATTAACTGACTCCACTACTATTTCTTATTACGAACGAAAAAAGGGCATCTATGTTAATCCTAGCACACAGCTAATAAAGGTATAATACGACCACACAAGAGTTCCATTTTATAAGAAAACGCGTTGGACCAGTGGTTGAAGTTCCATTCTATTTAAAGCATTAAATGTGTATGAAAGTCAATTATTTAGTATTTCGGGAATTGTGCCATTACAAAAACTTGTAAAGTTGCCATAAGAGTAAAGATTTAAAATAAATATAAATAATAAAAAAAGAAATAAAAAATAAGATCATGATTTGAGAAGTCAAAAGCAAACATCTCATAGCAACAACTACATGATACGATAATAAAAACTTTGAATTTTAATTTTTAAAAATGTTATATTATTATATTAAGAATCTAATTGTAATAACATATCTTTGGTTAGAAATTTCATATTCGCAAAACAAAGTATATAAAATAATCAGATCTTGATTACTAGTGACGCATTTTAAAGTCGAATGAACCTAGGCCTAAAGCGGACAATATAACTAACATGCTTGGTTGTTATAGATGAGATCAGAGTCACTCTTGTGTCAGTTTTGTCGATGAGCAAACCTTAGTGCTGAGACTAGGCGAATCTTATACACTGCCCAAGTTCGGGCAGGTGTTGCCCAAGGGGGTGAGTGTGCCCAGGTTCAGGGGCCGGTCTGTGGTCAGAGTTTGAGGGGAGATTTGTTGGGATGTGCAAACTCTTCCCTCCCACATTGGAGGTGGAAGGTCAAAATGACCAACTTAAATAGGTGAACCCAATCCCATTAGTATGAGGCCTTTTGAGAGATGCCAAAAACAAATCCGTGAGGGCTTGGCCGAAAGCGGACAATATCATACTAATGCGGGATTTGGGGTGTGTATGCAACAACTCATCTTTAGATAGAAATCAATGATGCATTTTAAAATCGTGCATGTCTAAGTCCAAAAGAGAAGGTGTATGTAACAATTCATCATTTGATAGAACTCAATAACACGCTTTAATTATGTACTTTGTTATATCTACCATGCCATGCTCATCCCCTAACAACTATTATGAATGCTACTTCCTTTTTCTTGTTGTGTAATGTGATTACTGTGAATGAGTTAAGCCAACAGCTAGCATCTTGTGTGCACTACAGCTGTTTGTATTCTGGAGCTCTCCTTTTCCTTACTCTACAATTATTTATATTCCATTTAAATTTTAGCACTGAAACTTCTGGACGCACTAATAACAAAAAATAAATAATAGCAAGGCAACAAAAGGAATTTAAAGGGAAAAGGACAACAATGAAAATGAAATTTTTGATTTTTACTTCAATAATAATCTACTGTCACTTTCATCTTCATATCGCACATTTTAAACCATATTCGGATAACATACGATAGTCAAATTTGACCGGGCAACATTTAATTGATGTTATCACTCAATGGTAAACACGCGCAACTCCTAAATATTATAAATGAATTGGGTTGAGATGGAAATTAATAAATGGGCTGGCCAATTGATTCAGACGAGAGTATATAAGATGTACACAGATCAAGAAAGAAACTTGGATATATTGTTGTTTAAGATAAAAGTCCAGCAAAGCAACTTTATCATCAATAGTCAATACAATATCCGTAAAATCATTACTTCTGTTTTTAAAAGCACTACAAATTTTTTAAGATCTCTTAAAACAATATATGTCCACTTGGCAGCTATTCGACTTGGATTATCCTCTCTTTTTCTTAGCTTTAGAATGAAATGACGCTTGCCTAATCAAATGATTCTGTATTAGTGGAAATATATCTGAAAATAGGTTACATACACAAGGCCAGAGCCAAAGACACATTTAGTTAAAAAGAAATTTGGTCACGAAACAGGCAATGTGCTAGGATAGATGTACGAGTCTAAAAACAGCGGCAGAGCTAGCGACGCAAGGGAAATGAACCCTTTCCGACTCCGCTCCTATTTGACTATAGATTTTGAAGCTAAAATTTAAATTTTTGAAGTTGTATTTTCAAACATGAATTTTACTTGGAAAAGAATCGAAATTTGGTGAGTGAAAATCCTACTTGAAATTATTAACTAAACTTTTCAAACTCCATAGCCAAACAAGTATTCGAAGATACATTCTCAAAGCATATGGTCTATAACTACTTCATATGTCTACTTCTTTCTACTTTTTCGAGTTTCTTAGAAATTTCTACATTCACCACTGTCCATCATATTCAACAAATATAAATGTTCTCCGTGGAGCCAAAAGAAATGGAAGTAGCAATATCATTGTGGTAGTGGAAGGATATCTATTATTGCAGATTCAAAGGGTAAAATTGCGTCACAAGTTCATCTAAATGAAAGCCACTATGACAGAAACGAACAAATTATGTCCCTTTATCATATGACCATCCTGAAAGGGAAAGAAAGGGAGGGGGCTACATTCAGGGTAAGTCATGTCAGAATCTTTATCATTCATTGAGATACACATTACAAAAATGAGTACGTATCCAAAAGCCATATGTTAATGCTAACTGCTAACAAGTAAAATAGCATATGATAGCAAGAAAATCTACTGCTTATATAATTAAAGATAGTGCTAACTTCACAAAAGGCAAATGCCTGATTTTGCGCCTGCAGGGGGGTCCTAGACAAAAGATGGCAACTTCTAGAGAGACCCAAGATAAGCAAAGAAAAGCGACAAACGAATGTGAAATTTCTGTCCATAACTATCACAATCATCAGTTACACGACCCCAGAAGGAAGGCGCATTACCAGCTGTCCACCGAAAACACTGCCAAGAAAATATTGAAGGTCATCGTCAATACAGGAAATGATGAGGAATGCCAGAGGATAAGAAACAGATGGTTATTTTACCTTTTAACATAGTAGTAACAGAAGTCTGCTAAGATGAAGGTTTGAACAATTTCAGATATCAAAACCATGGAAGGCCAGAGACCATGACCCAACGCTACCAGCAGATGGCCGCGACTATCCAAAACCTGTCACAAAACAAAGAAAAAAGCATAAGGTTGTTAGAGCTAAAATAACATGCTTACAAGATCTGAGTATGTGAATGTTTGCCCAACCAATACATCAAACATCTTGAGCAACCAATTTAAAAAAAAATTGAACACCCCCAATGAATTCCACATAGCATAGTGAGTCTTCATAAGTGATCACAATGCAACTCCTTGGCTGCCCAACTAATGGTATTCCATTCAGTACAACTTGGCCAGCCAACAAGCAAGATGAAATCATAACCATCATCACACTTCAGAGCTTGTTAATTGTTCTTCAAAGCAAACCACGTGGTTAAATCATAAAATGTGGCATCCGTACAGGAACTATGAATGATATTCAAAAATTATCTGACAAGTTTTAAAATCCAATTACTACAAGAACTGCAAATTTGCAAATCAAACCTGGAGAACCCAGTGAGCGCAACTTAAGAACCTTGCAACACCCAATGCAAATACATAATGAGCTGTGAATGGTTCAACTATCTGCGTACAAAACAACAAATAGGTGGTCAAAGGAAAGCAAAGGCAGCTCCCACACCACACAAAATAATGAGGGAGGGGGGAGTTGACAAATCTGCATTTCATAAATGATAGCATGCAAGTATACCTTAGTGTTTTGCATGACACGAAGTTGAGGTAGCACAGAAACGGCCTCCAAGTAAACACAGAAAGCCCAGAAGACTCTATTAATGAAGAGATGTGATGTAGATGGATGTATTAGTAAAGCCAAGGCAGCACAAGGGATCACCTGCAGAAAACGGAAAAAAACTAGTGCTTTCTACTCAAATGAAAAGAAAAAAAATGTGCAGAGGATGCCAATACAAGAGTCATGCAAACAAACTTACAGCAAAAACAAACAGAAATAATGGCACCAGCTGCTTGAAAGAACCAAAGACATTTCACATTCTTGAAAGAGAAAATACAGGAAAAGGACATATTCTTATTCTCGTATGCTAGAGAAAAGCTGCATGAAAGTTCATATACAACTGAAAGCCACTCAGTCCAAATGATCTAAAAAATTGTATACCCTCAGTCCCATTCTGTTTTACCAAACTTGATTAGCTAATGAGTTTAGGCTTTCAAATTTCACTTATGAACAATACAAGTAATTGTGGATGAAAAGATTAAATAATGGTTGAAAAAGTAGTTTGATTAGGAAACATTACATCAAAGTTTAAATTTCAATCTTAAAAATTATGGAAGTTGTTTAAAATAATTTTTTTTGTTGGAATAGTTTCAACATTCTAAAATAGAAAGAACAACCATAAAAATGGGTACAAAGAAATTAGAAGATATGTGGGTAGAGTATTTGGGGTTAAAGTGGGTCTTTAATAAAACCTTTAGCTTTCATCTATCAAATGAAACAAAAGATTGGAAAATTAGTCGATAACCAAATTTGATAGTAAATAGAGCACTGCAACTGGTAACAACTAAAACATATTCCAGACTTATTCCACAATTGTAGTATCCAAGGGGTATCTGCGACCTCTGACTGATCTCACAAAGAATTAGGAGAGACAATTAATAGGCACTGTAGCATTTTCTCTCTTGCCCATTGTAGAGAGAGTCCAGGTCTGCAGCACATATTTGTTCCTTTACCAGGTTTGTTATTATTGTGCTAGCATTATCTTATTCTTGATTCTATTACCACTATTGTTTTTTCTACTTTGGTTATCTAAACTACTACTACTTGTCAGTATTTATCATTTTTACAATATTTTCATCATAGCATTTTACTTTTGCATTTCCTTCAAATTGTTCTGGAAAACATTTTTTGAGCTGAGGGTCTCTCATAAGCAGTCTCTCTACTCCCATGAAGGTAGGGATAAGGTCTGCATAAACCTCACCATCTCCAAAACCCCCACTGTGGAACTGTACTGGGAATGTCGTTACGAAAATAATGAAAATGTTACATAACTAAAAACATGTAAAGTTAATATCTGCACATTTTTCGGATATAAATTAGGAGTAAGTCAAAATACGTAAAACTTTTGTGTCAGAAAGTCTAAAGACACATCTACTTTAACTTTCATCAGATGCTATCCTTCATTACTTGACAGTTGGCCAAGTACATGTAGTATTAGCCTCATTAAAATGACTTCTGGCGTCCAAACAACTCAAATTAGCCTCATTACATGCATGTAATAGTCATGCGTACACATACATATACATGCTATTAACTCAACCAGATATCACGTGTCTTTCTTGGAGATGAAAATACCAATTGAGAAACTAGTCCCAACCAAGTACAGCTCAAGAAGAAAACTGGAAAAAGGTATACATAAGTTGTTTGTGACTTACCACGTAATAGATTAAAAAATTGTCTTTGTCCTCCATGTAACTTGATCTAAGATTAAACCGGATCATATAAATAACCCACAAGGTTGTAGCTAATGTAGCTAAATCAAGTAAGGTGTGTATATCATATTCCATGACAAAACTGCAATACAGTCTAACAGCCAAAAAAATAGCAGTGAGCTCCTGGGATTTGAGTGAAAGCCCTGCAATAATATACATCAGAGTTAATCAGAAAAAACTGAGACAGAGGATTGAAACAGAAATAAAAGACCAAGGTCCCTAATAAATGTTCATGTTTCCACATTGAAATCGAGAAAGAGATCCCTATCGGATGAAAAATTTTACCTTCAAAGAAAGAGAAAAGAGGATAGATGAGGAAAAAAATTAACAGGATCCCATAACAATGTACAATTTGAAAGGTCAGTTTGAGCTTATCCACATTACGCACTCTTTGAATAGGAATCTATTTTCTGAACTATCCTAGTTTTCGTACTTTGGTAGGTCTCTGAGATCCTGTTGATGACCTATGTTGAAGGGATATTGGACACTTCTAATTTTTTGGATTAGTCTCTTCACTTAAATTCTCTCTAAAATGGTACAACAGAAAGCGCAGTGCTGACTACACATTAAAATGATCAAATATTAAAGATTTAAGTCTTTCTTTCTTCCTCTTATATATCATACTCTTATATGAAAAGAAACCATTCATACTCTTAATGTCAAGTTGGATGACTTCCAAATAGTTCAAAGAAAATCTTTCGTCAATTTCAAATTATGACCGTTAATATAGCAGGGAAGTCATGAAAGAAAGTTTGACTGCTTTACTTCATCTCAAGAAGGTTGTTTTACTTCCTTTTTTGTTCCAACTCAAGATATTGTCACTAAACTTAATGAGAAATCACTGTACTGTTAGTAACTGTGCTTGTTCAAAATCCCACACAAAGTTTCTTGCTTTACTTAGTTGGTCATTAGAAGAGCCTGCGTAACTGAAACTCTACAGAGAAGAGTTTTGCGGATTTGGTCAAGATGCCTACTATGCGAGCAGGATGCAGAAAACCATAAGCATCCATTCCTACGTAGCTAGACAACTGTAAATTTGTGAAAACATGTACTATTGTGTTCTTGGAATGAGCTGGGTAATACCCAAAACTACTTTTCAGATGCTTAGCAGTTGGAAGGGTGTGGGTAGAAGAGAGGCAGAGCAAGATTGGTGGCAATGCATTCCAGCATGCATATGGTGGACAGTTTGGAAGGGAAACTATTTTTGGTGTAAACAAGACCTACTGGAGGATATAAATGATTTTAGTTGAAGTCAAAGGGAAAATGCTGTGTCTTTATCTTTTCAATTTCTAGTCCTTAACAGTTGGACACCAAATGTAAGGAAACCACCTTCATCATCTCTGGTGATCAGTTTTAGTGATACGTAAAATAGTTACCTTACCAAAAAAATCATTGTGCTTGTTCAAAAATTAGGATCCATTCATGTTACAAAAAGAACATTAAACCCATCAACTGGGTGGTCTTAAATAAATGGAAAGCAATCCGTGAAAAATTAACAAAATGTTCAATGTTAAGCTATCTCCATTTTGCCTTTTACTTCCACCGTCTCATATTTAACTTCTTTCTAATGAATCTATTTATTTATTAAAAAAAAAAAAAACTCTAAGAATGCACATATAATAGTGAAACCCCATGTTTACTATGCTAACAGACACCATCACCTGCAAGACCTCCAAAAAACGAAGCAAGTTCTCTAGCACTTCGCAGGTCTAAAATTGCTAGCCGCGAGAAGGCATACTGCTTTATATAGCCGAGTGTACTCCTTCTGACTAATGTTTACAATTAAAAAGAAAAAACCAAGCAAGTTGTGCAGCTACTTTATCTTAACCCACAACAATAACTGCATTCTTTAAGAACAACGCACGAAAAGGCAAAGTTAATAAAGTTTACTGGTGGATCATACAATTCACTAGTCACATTCAAAATACTACAGACTCAATGAAATTGTCTATCTTAACCAAAAGGGCATAGCATATGACTACAATAGACAACATTCCCCTACCTCTTTTCAACACCACCAAAATATTCAAACCTAAAAAAAGAAAAATTGAAATCGAATGCAATCAAACATGAAAAAATATGTTATAGAAGTCCATCCAACGCAATCAAACATGAAAAAATCTGTTAGAAAAGTCCATAAGAACACAGCATTCAGCAATAATCCATCTGTTTCTTCACTTCAAGTTCGAATCCACCAAAACAAAACCCTAGAATTCATCAGCAGCTAAACCAAGAAATCTCGAATATAAAGTTCGCATTTTTTTCGGTAAACGTCTTCTTTCTACCCTAAATTACCAATCAATAAACCTAACAAAACCAATCTGCTTAGACTACCTTATCTACACACACAAAAAAAAACATCATTGGTAAAAAAAAAACAATTAGATCTTCCGAAATTCAGGTAGAGAAGCAATCATTTCTAATTGATCCGTTCGATAAACAACAAAAAGAAGGTTCTTTTGAAGAAATTGAGGTAAACATAGAAATTACCGGCACAAGTTTTTTCTTTCATGAGCTTATAGATGAGAACGGAGATTCCAATCGAATGAACAGCTTCGGCGGCGACGAAAAGATTATCGTGATCGTGGACGATGGCGCGTAGCAAGACCAACGCCGCCATACCGGTAATGACGGCCAGAAAAGCCTTGACCTTTGGCGGTTGCCGGCGGACCCATGTCGACACGACTTGGATCGGCCTCCGTGTCGTCCTCATATTGATATTTCTGGATTTGTGGATTTTCCTAAAATTCGACGATGAAATCTAAGATTGAAATATTGAAACAGGTAAATAAATATCGGCTTGCAAAAACTGTCCACCAACCTACGATGGACATTTTTATTTTCTTTTATTGTTATTATGCCTGGAGAAACAAATAGAAATTAAACAAAATTGCACCGAAAATATACTTTTTGGACCAATATTATATTAAGGTTTGTGCCTATATCACAAATTACTACTTATTTATCTCTAATTAAATTGTCTCAATAAATAATAATAAATTTGTAAAATAAAACCTTCTTTGTTAAAAATATTTAAATACTTTAAAACAAATTTAATATTAATACATTTTAAACTCAAAAATATTAATATCTAGAGTAATATTAAAAAAAATTTAATAAATATAGAGTAACATAAATCTACGAAAAAAAATTTTTTTTTTAATAATGCTAATAAAACCCAAAATCTGTATTACAAAAATCAAAGTACAAATAAGAAGTTAACAATCAGGGTGGTCGATGAACCAAAACACTTTTCTTAACCAACTTTAGATTCTTTTGTAATTAAAAAAAAAAAGGTAAAAAAACAAATTAATGTCACTTTTTCTTATGTTTATGTATATGGGCTGAAAAATTACGTCTTTGGTACCCAGAAAGCCAATAAGGAAAGAAAAGAAGCTTGCACGTATGCTTTACTTAGGAACTCAAAATGTAGCCCTTCTGAATTTTGATTATTTTCATTTTAGTCATTATTTTATATCTAATAATTTTTTTGTTTTTAGTGCTGATATATTTAATCCAAAAATCTTCTAAAAACAGTCTCTCGGAGGAAATAATAAAATTACCATACACTTCACCTTCTTCAGATTCCACTTGTAAAATTTTACTGGTATATTGTTGTTTGTTGTTGTCATCGTCTCTCCAACACATAAATGCTTCTCTTTGGGGATATAATACTACTCCTCCCATTTGAATTGAGACTTCTTTAACATGTTCGTACCCACTCAATAGGTGGTTGCAAAATCATAAAGGTAAAGCAAGTTTTTTTTTTTTTGAAATAACAAATATTTTGCGAATTTTAATTTCTTAACCAAGTTTAAATACCTTTGTAAAGAAAGCAAAAAACAAATTAATATCACTCTTTTTAATGTATATGTATATGGGCTGAAAATTACGTCTAAGCTTGCACATATGCTTAGGAACTCAACGAAATGTAGTCCTTATCACACTTCTTGACCACTGAATTTTGATCATGTCATTTGTTGAGACACAAAATTCCACATTGGTGGTTAATGGTATGGGTGGTCTCCTTATAAAGCTTAGGCAAACACCAGATGCAAAACACTGGGCGTGAAGGGGTGTTGAGACACAAAGTCTCACATTTAGGCAATCCTCCATTTGAATTGAGACTTCTTTAACATGATCGTACCCACTCAGTAGGTGGTTGCAATATCACAAGGATAAACTAAACAGATTGCAAATGAGCTAAACGGAGTTCAACAAACAAGACAGCAAGTTTGGGTAAACAGAAACTAATAGGAAGCATGAAAGAATTCCAGGTAAACAGGAAAGAATCAGACTAATCAAATCTGACTCACATTCTATACTAAGTCTTACAAGGCCTTGTTAGTTCTACTACTCTTCTTTTTCTTTTCTTTTTTTTTTTTTTTTTTTTGAACTTCTTTCTTGCTTGACCTGGGGACTTCAATTGTATTTCCCCACATTCTGGGATAAATGACAACATTTAGGCTAGAACAACTTCTGAATCTCAGAGGTGCGATGTATTAATCAAAACGAAGCTGATCGTTTCAAGACCGGTTTCAGCTGCTTGTCCTCCTCAAGTGAAATCATTCCCAAATGGGATGGGTCTTCCAGCATCATCTTTGCCACCAAATAACCAGTAATTGACCATGTTTGGTATTTACGAGCTTGCTTGCCAATGAATCGGCCAAGTTTTCCATCATAATATTCAGGCCACCCATCCTTGGACAACCGCTGTTCAGCAAGTTCAATGGCACGCCTTGCAATCTGAGGCCTCCCAGTTTTGATACATGCTGCTGTGAGGAGCCATAGAAGCACTGCAGCAACAACAATCAAATATTAGACCATCTAGGTTGAATCTGAATGGAAAACGCAGGAACTTTTTGTCAGTGACTGCTTCTTTTTATCGATTGACTGCCTTTTTATCTAAGAGATGCTCAAAATAGGCCAACAAGGAAAAACACAATAAGAAGATACTATACACGAGCTTAGTGGCACATCAATGACAAAAACTTTATGTCAGATGACTGTTTCAAGAGAATTGAAGACCCAGTTTTAGGCAGTTTGGGAAGTCCTTGAGCTTGTTTGGTAAGGAACTAAAAGAGTAAACTCAATATCCCAGCCAAATTATGCAGATCTTCAAATACCACTAAAACAACCTTCAAACAACAATTAAAAAACATTTTTCTATTCCTTCGGATGATCATCATCAATATTATATTCGAAAATTCAGTTAAAACCACATAACAATAAAAGCTAAATTGGTACCTGGCCATGATCCACCATTATGGTAGCTCCATCTAGTGTTTTTTGGGTCGCATCCTGTTACAATCCGCCACTCATGACCCTCTATAGCCGGATAACAAACCTTCAAGGGCATCTCTCCTACCAGTTCATGCCAACGTGACTCAATAAGATCCATGATCTTGGTTGCCTGCTCGGGGGTTGCTAAACATGATAAAATTGCAATACAGTTGCCTAAGCAGAACCAACGGAAATCCATGTTTGAAGGTCCAACATTTCCAAGGAAATAGCCACCAGAAACTGGCATGAAATCGAAAACCCATTCTGGAAGAGAATCAGGCATGACATTAAACTTGTTGACTGCTGTATGGGAATATTCTTCAGTTTTATATCGGTATATGTCATTAAGCTGCTTTAAATCAAGCCAAAAATAACTTCTCATGTGGTAGCTCAATGCATGCAGTCTCTTTACAATGCGTTCTACAAACTCCTTCCCTTCAGCATCATGCTTGAGCAAAACAAGAGCACATCTCAAAGCCATGAAGAATAGTGCCTGTATTTCTATTGGGTACCCATAAACACCCTGATATGTTTGTTTACCACGAAGTAGTCAGTGAAACTGCAGGATATAAGTGCATACTTAAGCACAGAAGATATAGAAGGGCAAGTTTCATTTGGTTGCAGCAAACATCTGCGCATTATGCGGATGTAAAGGTTGATGAAACGGGAGAGAGAGAGAGAGAGAGGAACTGTATACAAGAAATGTTAAGGAAACTACAGAAAGAGACACCACTTTTATCTATATTATGACCAGATGAAGACGCAATCAGCAAATTGATGTCTCTGTGTGTGGTACGCAGAAGTGTTCTAATCAAGGACATCGTCAATGTCGGTCATTGGTGGAGTCGATAGTATTTATTTGATAAATAACATTTTGCGGAAGTGTATTCCTAATTGAATATGCAGTAACGGAAGTGTATTCCTAATTGAATTAGCAGTTTAAGTTTAGAAGAAAGCGAACATCTCCAAGGCAAATCAAATTTAATGCAAAATTCAAACTTCCGATTATGCATGAATATTAAATTCTAGAAGCAGAGGGTATTCTCAAATAACAACTTTCCACATGGTATTATATCATGGACATTCCACATCACCTTTTCACGTTACACAAAAATGAGTTTAGGGTGAGATAATAATTCAAAATAAATTACAGATGTTGTCTCTTTTTTGAGAAATTCATAAACATTCAAGGGAATGGGTAGTTTGTCCTGACATATATGTGCAGGTTATATAAAATGAAAAAGATGTCATTAATGGAGTTTGTGACAACAAAAAGTAAAAAGTCGAGTTCTTGAGAAAATTTCCTCCTAATTTCAACATGTTCTTCAGCTACCAGAGCCCTATCTTTCTGGTAAAATAAGAGTTCAGTATTCTTCTTATCTCAAGTTGGTGGAAACAATTTTGCCATGGAAAAAGAGCATATATTATGTGGATAATCGTAGTTGGCAAAATTCAGAAAGAAAATCCAATTTAGCTTAAGAACTCCACAGCATACAAGCAGCATGTCTACGAACAATGATTCTACAAGACTTATGATTATGAGTTTGCAAAAATGACAACCCTATCCGAAGGAGAACTAGAGTAATTTGAATTTAAACCTCCATAAATTTTCAGTATATAAATTATACGCAGACTTACTGAGTATGTATATCATTTCAGAACAGTAAGAACAATTATAAACAAGAAGGAACTCACCATTCTACGATCAATCATAGAGCACCCATCAGCACAAAGAAGAGTTGGGAATGTGTCAAACCCCTCTGAAAGGCATAAACTGAGTATCAGGCGCATTCCCTTCTGGCATTCAGGCAGCTCATACAAGGAGGTGTCCCCTGTAGACTTTGTGTATGCACGAAGTAATATAATCCACCAAAATCCAGAATCAATAGGAGCCACTCTTCCTATGGCACTCTCACCAAAATCTGCAATTAATGTCTCAGTATTTCTAACAGGATCATGGAGTACCTTGAAACTAGCTGGCATTACACCCTCTCCCAATTGGAATCGATCTATCTTTTTCTCCCACGATTGAAGACGAAGAGTTTTCAAGAGGAAATTCTTTACTATTTCGGGTTCTCTGTTCATTAGAAAAGCCAGCGCACTTGGAACAAAGTCTCTGACAAACACCTGAAATTAAAGATGGCTATTAACATATATCTTGCTCATGAATAACAACCAGTACAGAACTTTTGTACAACTACCTCCTCCAAGTACCATATACAACAAAAACAATACTTCTCCTGGTGCGCATTTAGAAACATTTTATCAATTAAAAGAAAGTGATATTCCAGCAAAGTTGTATTGGCCAATGAACTTTACAAGAATACAACTCAATTTCTCAGTGATCTGACTTCTTATCGAGTCTTCTAACAGCATAGGAAATTAGAAGATTGATACAGTGTAGATCCCAGTAAATCGTGAGTTTGAAGCTGGGAAATAGAGTGCTCCAGAACACATAATTGGCATCAATTATATCTAGATATTAACCCTTTCGATTGAACAAAGAAACTTTCATCATTATCAAAGGATAAAAGAAACTATAACTCATTAAGTGAAAACCTACAGAACAAGCTCAGAGGAATAAGATGGCATCTCTACTCCCACTGAATAGTGATCTTCTGGCAATTAGCATAATCTATCAAGAGCCAAACATTGTTAAACAACAAATTTATTGCGTAGCAGTAGATGGTTATAAAAGGGCACCTTGTATTTAGACCAAAAAGCATAAGATGTGATGCTACATGGTTCCCAACAGTCAAACTAAGCTGACCTGATTAACTATACTACAGAATACAACTATCCATACACAAGTATAAGCTGTTTCTACTGTTACATAGCGCAAAAATTATTCAATCAAATCAACTACAGATAACTTTAGACAAAATTATGGTAATTCTAATTCCTATAGCAACTGCAGAGCATGTAAATGCCAAATTATGAAATAATGATTCCCACTAAGCAAAAAGTTCTTCCTCTGATAGAAACAAAGTTAGCTACTCAAAACAACAATGCACAGACCATTGACCCCGTAACTATTACGACACAACAGGCTTTACCTGATCATAGTTCAGCTTTTCATCTGAATTATCTAGTGCAGCAATTGTCCCAACAGGCT
Organism: Solanum clarkiae; assembly: GCA_011800125.2. Taxonomy (NCBI): domain Eukaryota; kingdom Viridiplantae; phylum Streptophyta; class Magnoliopsida; order Solanales; family Solanaceae; genus Solanum; species Solanum clarkiae. Next base: position 38,617,031 of record JAABOM020000001.1, read on the forward strand.
GCCCACGAAAGTGCACCAAGGTACGCCTCAAAGATTCCCAAGCCTCGGCAATCATAGGATGTGGCCCTTGCACAAAAGGTGACCTGGGGGTAGTGAACCCAGATCTTTTTGATGGAGAAAATACAACATCGAAATGCTCCATTGCACGGAAGAAATTTTCAGCTCTAGAAGGGGGGTGAGGAGAGAACCCCAGTTGAGCTTCAGTAAGGGACTTCTCATCATATGAGCCCTGCCTCTCAATGTTGACATTTCTTGGCCTAGGTAACCTCGAGAAATCAATGTCATCCAACTCCGCAACACTACTAAATGAGTCAATATTTCTTATATTACCACCATTGTTAGATGCATCCCCGGAGAGTGTTGACATTCTTGAAGCCTCTAAGGATATACAAGCTATTCAGAGGCTCAACAATCTGCATTAAAATGATAACTCAGCTTCATGCATGCTAATAACAACAACAACATATCCAGTAGAATCCCACAAGTGAGGTCTGGGAGGTAAAATGTAGGCATACCTTACAACTACCTGGCAGAGGTAGAGAGGCTGTTTCCGGGAAACACTCAATAAAAGTTTGAAATAAGTGCATAGCTTGAAGAGACCAAACAAACCTAGAAATCACTCATAACCCTTTTTCTGGTCCTTTTGATATCATTAATCAAACAGTAGAGGCATTAACCCAATTAACAGAACAAAAAAAGGATTGCACCTTAGATTCAACTATAACGATTCTCTCACTTTAATTTTCCTTTCTTCTTTCGAATCAAACATAACAGATGTATAAAAATCGATAAACCATATCAAGCGGAACCCAATCCATTGCATGCATGTACTAACAATAACAATCTCGCAGAAAGCCACATAATGAAGAACACATACAACAACTAGTTGGGAGTCGATCGACTATATAAATTAATCGACTATAAATATAAACAAAAATCACGCAGCAAAAGAAACCATGCTCTTGAATGGACATTTGCAATTACTTACACATACAACGACCGAAATCGGATGAAAAGGCTAGAAAGAGCATAAATCATCAATGGCGGACAAAACAACGAAGAAAGAGATGGGGAAGTGGGCAGGTTACTCACAGATGAATGGCGGAATGGACTTTGGATCGTTGCTGCACTTGTGTACGTACCATAGCAGTGTCACGGAGACTATGTGAACTGCCTATCAATTACTCATTTCACTTCTTGGCATTTGGATTTTTATGAAGGTGTTCAGGGTAAAAAGGTCAAAACACTTAATTTTGTTTTGATTATAAATTAGCATTTCATTAAGATTTTATATTTAAAAATTATGTAAACAAATATAAGTAGCCACTCAGAATACCTTTTAAAAGTTCGAAAAAATTATGAGAGTAAATGGTACTATCTATCAACTAAATCTACTGTTACTTTTTAAAGTAAACAATATAGAAATTAAGGATATTTACTCATAGTTCTTCTCATCAAAACTAGATTTAAATAGGTGATAAAAAAGAATTAAATATCTGTCATTTTATTTTTATTAAAAGTTTTAATTCTAATATTATGTTGTAGGTGACGATATTATCAATAATATTTTACGTAGATTCTTTTAAATTTATTCTTACGGTATATATTATTAAAGAAAAATATTAAACCAAAATATTAGAGCGAAGGGAAAATCATGAACTATCCGTCGACTTTTCTTGTTCTTTTATGCTTTGATCAGATGATTTAAGGGGTATTCTTGTCATTTAATATTTTTATTTTATTATTGTATTTACCTATTTGAACAAATCAAGACAGATTTATTATTTTTATTCAATAATATTTTTATCATCAAATAACTATATAAATAATACTAGCCAATATTAAAACTTTAAAATATAATTAATAAATTTAATTCAATTAAATAAAGTCCTAACAAAAATT
>JAABOM020000001.1:38635997-38653208 GCA_011800125.2 Solanum clarkiae
GGAAACAGTCGCTTTATGTTTTTAAACATAGGGGTTAGGCTGCGTACATCCGACCCCCTTCACCCCGCAATGAGCGGGAGCCTTTTGAGGCACTGGGGTATGTTGTTGTTGTTGTAGTTATGATGCTTATACAGGTAAACAGTGCTAGCTCCAAGTAAGTCCAGATAATTAATTCTTGCTGCAAGTATACAATTTGTTCACAGAGACTATTGGTTGACTCAACCACAAGTCGTACTATAATACTATGACAGGTTAGCATAATTAGTCTAAAAAAACAAAGCTTTAAACAGTTCAAAACTCTTCAACTATCATTAGAAGTTTAGACCAAAAGTCAGAAGGCCATTTTTTTTTCCTTCCTCCAACTTTAGTGAGAGTAAAATCCAAAAAAGTTAACAAACCAATAAAAGATCTAAAAATGTACATCCTCGATCTGAAAGGTAATACTACTAGTTAGAGGAATATCAAACAGACTTTTCATTGATAAATATTTTGTTGAGTAAATTATATTCAACTTATTAGAACATGTATATTCACCAAAAATCAGAAAAATAACCATTTAACTCTACAAAGGAAAGGAGGTAGTAGGTATGCAAAAAAGGTTACCTTGCCGGAGCCGGCCATGGCGACGACGGCCCTAGAACCTTTCCGGTCAGAAGAAAGTCGGAGGTGAGAATCGACGTTTTGGAAGAAAGCTTGAGAAGTGGAGAAGGATATGGAATTATCAAGCTTGGAGAAAGATTTACGGAGGCCAGAGAAGTGCGGGCATGAAATGGAAGTGGCAGATTTAGGGCCAGACATTTGAGAAGCTAGAGAAGTTGATGCTACCGCCATTTTCACTTTTTTGGGAATTCAACAGTATTGTTTCGACACCTGCTGCTACTTTTATGCGCCTGAGTACAGTGCCGGTGATACCAATATCTATTTATGTTTAGTACTTTCACACACTCGTGTTTCGGAGCGTGGAACACACGAACTGGTTAAACCTAATCAAGGGTTGGTGAACTTTTTATAGTAGTATTTTTTTTTATTCTTTTTAAAATTAAAGTTGGTGAAGACAGAATCCAACGGCTGATTTCTTTGTTATAAAGATTAAAAAATACAACGCATTAGTTAGGTATAGGACTTAATTTATTCATAAAATTGCTAATGACATTTTATTATAAGTCAAAAATTATTATATTGATATAACAATAATACATATTCGTGAATTTTATTTTTACTTCATATTATAGCGAGAAATTATTGCTCAAAATTAAAAAAATAATATTTTTCTCATCTTTATAATATACTATTTTAAATTTCATGATAATATTTTTCATCGATTACTAACGATATTTAGTCTTGCAAGGTAAATTTTGTTTGTTCACACAATTTTACATGCCCCATGCTACATAAGACGATATAAATCAGAGATGCTTTCAATTGAACAAATCAAAAATAAAAAAATAATATTATTGATCTTTGCACATTTGTTTCTTAGTTCAAAGTATAATTTGTACAAATAAACTTTATCACATTCCGCATAGATGGAAATGATTTCTGACAAAAATACTTACACTTTACGCTACTTTTTCTTCCTATTTCAAAAAGATTATCATACGTTCTTATTTTAAATAATTAAATATTTGAACTCTTGCAACATAATAAATAATTTACAATCACATCATTTTTAAGTTTCATCACAAAATTAGAATGAAGCGTTTTTTTTTTATTATTTATTTGTCTTATTCTTTTAGTTATTTTTTTTAAGAAAAAACATTTATTCTAATTCTAATTTTTCACGGAACAGAATTTAAAATCATCAAATTTAAAAATATTAAATCACTACGGAATGGATTAGTAGTAAGCAGGCGAAGTCGAGAAGGGAAGACGTCATTTTCTATGTCGAGCCACCAACTGATAGACCGGATTCTCCGTGACAAGTCATTAACTTCTTTTTGTTTTTTATTTATTTAACATCTAATTTTCACGGATATTTCTCCCAAGGTCTGGATAATCCCACGTTTCATCCATTATTGCAACCATAGAAAGCACCTCTTATCTATCTCCTCTGTAGCAACTTAACTACTAGTAGGAGTAACTATAAATTTTCTCAAAGAAATCAATTTTGCCAATGTCACGTTTGGCATGATTCAGTTGGGATCTAAAATTTAGGTAAGAAAAGTTAATATGGAGTAACTGATAGTTGAACTAAATTGTTTGGGATTAAGTGGAAGAGAATCGTTATCTACTAATGCCGGGTTAAATCAGCATATTACACCAAAGCATATTTCCCTGTTTGCATAAAAGAAATAAACTTTAACCATGTCAACACAGAGCTGCCTGAATAGTTAAAGATCCCCTAAACTCATGCCAATTCAGCTAAACTCCCAGGATGAATCCATCAGAATTGCAGGTAACTGTGGATCTTGTATCATACAGCCTTCAAGTATGCGATTAACTGAAAGTTCCAGTATAACTAGGCAGGTCTTTGTGAAAGGACATAAACGGAATAACAACAAAACTAAACCTTCCTAACGCACCAAAACATTTCACACCCAAAAGGGGCACAACTTTGTAGATGTGTTTAAGGATTAGATATGTGAGGCGATGGATGATAATGGATGTTATGGCACTAAATAACACCAGTAATTCATGGAGGAGAGCTAGCTAGCTTTCCTTACATTCACTGTTACTCTTATATGAACAGAGTTCTAGTCTCCATGTCACAAACCCCTTAGAACTGTTAGGGATACATGAGACATATCCAAATTAGAACCCATTACACCAGCAACAGCTCCCGGAGTCTGTATTGTACACCTTTTTATACAACAGATAGAGCAGAAGAAGCTAGAAAGGAAAAGTAATAATGGTAATAACCTGATTCCTATTTGATTCCAAATGTCAATCATCCGTCTTAGTTCCCCCAACTATATGAAGAAACAACCTGTACACCATGGGATGATGACCATCTACCTGAGAAACTTCCATCTGTGAGGCTGTTATCCTTCTTTGGCAAATTTCTGGATTTCTTTTGACCTCATGAAAGGTCCTGGAGAATTTGCAAGCATGTCATGATTGTATGTTTCATTTGCTAAAGTTCCTTTAGGTCATATAAGATACTAGAGAGAAGTAATAAAATGGTACTTACCTGGTTCAAATTCAGTTCCAAATGTCAATCATCTGTCTTTGTTCCCCTAACCACACTATTTGAAGAAACAGCCTGTACACTATGGGATGACGAACATCTACTTGAGGAACTTCCATCTGTGTGGCTGTTATCCTTCTTTGGCAACTTCCTGGATTTCTTTTGTCCAGATGAAAGGTCCTGCAGAATTCGCAAGCATGTCATGATGGTATATTTAATTTAAAGTTCCTTTAGGCCATAGAAGATACTCTGTTCTCGAATTTTAGTAATTGATCTTTCACTGACAATAAATTAAGAAAAGAAAGCTTGAAGGATCATGGGAATCATTATAACACAATAAGTAAATATTATATGCTTAATATGCTAGATAAAAAATATACAAAAGCGTAGCAGTTTTGTAGAAGTGAAATTGATGCAATGCTAGAGTAAAATCAGAGTAGTTGAATAGCTTGATAATTTCCTTATTTAAAAAGAAAAAGAAAAGGTGTAGTCGAATATTAATTTGAATAATTGGAGATCAGAGATTTGGCCATTTAAGAAACATGTCAAATGGCCAAGTAAATCAGCAGTACTAACTAACCTGCTCAGATGCAGATCCAGGTGTCTTAAGCTCTAAATCTGTTGCCACTTCATTGGAATCTTCTCTTTTCTCAATTCTGCTCTCTCCTTGTTCTAATGACCTGTTTCTGGATTCTTGTCTTGGTACACTGCTTGGTTGTATAATTGGAGACATATACTGAGTCGGTTGCTGTTCAATCAATGTATTGGGAGTCATGTATTGAACAAAAGATGAAGGGTTTTGTGCAACTGCAGGATTATGATTGCTGAAGAATGGATAGGGCTGCAAAGACGGATGCATCGGAACTGGTCCAGTTGGAACCGGAACGGGCATTGGATACGGATATGAAGGAGGATGAATGACCATAGAATGATCCATCCCAGCCCATGGATACATAGTCCTCATTCTTTGTTGATATTGAGCATTAAGGCTCTCAATATCAGATTTAAGAGATGCCTTCTCTTCTCTGAGATCATTTTTCTCCTGGGTCAACTGCTAGAGAACAAAACAAAACAATAAGAACTTCTATGGCTACGAAATGAGAAAGTGGAACATTACTTTCAGTATGTGTCAAGAGATGACCTCGCGGCTTTCATCAGTAAGTGTAGCATACTCAGACTTTAATCTGCCAACCTGAGCGGTCAAATCCTTCAGCACTTGAATGGTATCACTTAAGATGGATGCTTTGTCATTTTTAGGCCTATCTGGATCTGCATATATAATTTTTGACTGCATAAGAATACATGCCAGAACCAATTTTTCCCTTCAAGACTGATTGTTTTGTTCTAAAAGAATGTATACATAGATTGTGCACAAAAACTAACTCTAATGGATCTTTGGTACTCTGTTCCAAAGTGGTGTGTAGACACTGTATAAGATACTCAGGTGTTTGGTAAGCCCTATGATACTCTGTATATTAACAAGCATCATAACAATGAACAAATGATGTCGTCAATTTACCTTACCGTGTCAAAGATAGAAATTTAGCTGAATTTGAAATAAGAAAAAGGTAATCAAATTGCAAACCAAACATAGTAGTGGAACCAGATTTTTTTATCAGTATACAAAATGAACCCTAGAATACAATTAATAAAAACATTTGCATTGATAAAACCTATTTGCAGAATCAAACACCACGGAAGTACAAAATCAAGTCATTCCCTACTTAAAAAGACGAGTGCTATGGTAAGTTGATTTGAAACTCAAACATTACAAAATAGTAAAATAAAAGCAAGGACACTAAAGGTCAATTCACAGCTTCAAATTGGAAGTATAACAAGTCTCAATGAGGCAAAATAACATCTAGCAGTCAAATGTGCTGACAGGCTCAGAGAAAACAAAATTCAAGAAATCAGTAGTTCATTATATCAAACAAAGATACACTAATTTACCAAGAGTCTTTCCTAATTCCATGAACTGCTCGTTTAAGCGGTCCCTCCTTAATTTTTCTCGATCTGCTTTCTGCACTTTTCTTGCAGCAATAGAGTCTTTGAGTTCTGCTTCAGGTTTTTGTTTACTACTGTGCATAAAGAAGAATTCGTATCAGTTAGTTCAGGAGGATTTCAATGAGTTCATATTGAAACACAATTTATGTTTCTTTGTAATATAGCCGAGGAAAAGGAAATATAAGGAAAGACCCTGTTGCACGTGTAGCTGAGTAGATGCTTGTCAGAATTCAGTTTGTATTTTCCTCAAAATATATGTAGATGCTTGTCTGATTGCAACAGGCCGGAGCTATAAGCCTGTCTATGGGTTTGGCATAATACACTAGCTTTGGCCTAGATCCTATATTTGTGTTTAAAAATCCACTTGACAAGTATAAAATAATTTATCCAGAATGCAGTAAGTTGTTTCTTCTAGAATCCAGAACCCCATAAACTTCAAAACCTAGGTCTGCCTCTGGATTGCAGCATCATATTGTGCATATTTATCCTGTCATACTGGTAAAAACATTTAAGTTTGGGAACGACAGAATTTACCAGCACTTGCTCTGCCTAAGAACTGCCACACATAGTTCGGAGGGAATCAATATTCTGAGCTGCCCACTTTGACATTACATCTCAAGTGAATGGACAAAAATTTCACAAAAGTAAACAGGAGATGTGCAGGACTGAACTGAATGAGTCAAAACTCTGTTTACAAGTCTTCTCTCTTTTTCTATGTTCTCACTTCTCAGATAACCCCAAAAGAAACACCGGAGCAAGTACTTGTTAACTCAAAGTCCTACCATATATTCAAATGGAGAACCAACGCACTGATCAAAGCACAACAACCCCTTTATAATACCACGGAACCCTAAGGAGTAAACCATTTTAGCAGAACATACCAATTGATGCAGCTTTCTCTACCAACAAATGCAAGAAAAACTTTAAATGAGATACAGATCTTTGCAATCAATAGGAATCTAAATTAATCAAACATGGTTCTGTATTCAACTTTCTCCATCGATTTTACGATTACTCTGCAATCAGTTGTTAGAATCAATAGGTCCTTTGAAAACTGGAACTTCTAAAAAATGCTAATTGAAGTAGCATAACTAAAATTCAATCGCATAAAACATGTGCATAATCTCCAATACATCAATCAAACATGCTAGATAAGAAACCTAAGCTGGAAATACATATAAGTTTACCTTGATTCGGAATGCAAGCCATTGGGAGGCATGGAAACATCAGAAGGAAGAGGACTTAACTCTGTCAAACAATGATTTGGAAGCTGATCCGATTGATAGAGGCCGCCGTGGTTTAATTGATCCATTTCCTGCACTTTACCGCCGCGAATTGAATCGGGAATCTAGGGTTTTGAAGTCGATGAACAACAATTATGCAGTGTTCTTTTTTCGCAATGCTTTCCGATGCAAGATTGCACCTTCACGTTATCCGTTATTTTTTTTTCTTTTAGTGAATTATTTTCCCTTTCGTTTTTAACTTCTTTCTTCTTGAAAATATAACACTCGACTTTCTTCCGATTGGATAGTTTGCATGTAAAACCTATGTGCATATGATTTGAATTATTTACTTTTTTTTTAATCTTCTTGAATCAACTTGTCAATTTGAATGTAATAATGTCCAAATTGGATTTTGGGTCTTATTTGTTTCAATTAGGTTTGGAATGTCCAATCTGAATAGTGAACTCAATATATATAATTTAAATAAAATATAATTAAATATTTTTAAAATATAAGTACAATAAAATAGAATAATTATTTGAATCTAAAAAAAATAGAGCATTTATATTCATTAGCGACGGTGAGAATGCTTTGTAATGATGATTGTGATAACGATAAGTGTTAATGGCTAGTAATAATTATATAATAATATAGATGGTTGATGTTAGTGATGACATAATGTGACGATTGATAGTAATAGAGGTAATTGATTATATAGACTGAAGCGGTGATGATAATGATTGAAAGTAGTCGTAGAAGTGGCGACACTGGCTAAAGGTGGATATAATCACGATAATAAAAGTGATAACTATGATAGTGATTAACAATAATAGTTTGCAACGATAATTGTGATGATAGAGATGATCGGTAGTTATTGATGTTTGGTGAAGCTAATAATGATTTAGGGCATCTCAATCTTTGACACCAAACTTCACATTAAAATGATATCAAGACTATTTTAGAGTAAATTAACTTCAATCAATTGCAACAATGTTTACACAAAAAAAAAATATTTTTTCTCTCATCATTGTTATATTATCATTTCTTATTTCATAAAACAGATTCTTTCTGTAACTTTCATCATTGATAATTTATATTGCTTTATTTTATAATCGTTTAATATAAGATTATTTTATTTCATAACTTTTTAACATAATATAAATTAATAGCAAGTATTATACATCATACACAATAATGGGTAATACAAATAAAAGTGAAATCATTAATTAGATATCAAATAATTGAAAAGTTTATTCTACATTCTACATAAATATCAACTTTCACGCTACATTGCTCCATCAATGCCATGTCAATGGATTGTGTAGTTCAAGATGAGCTTATTTGTCCTTAATTTTTTTATGTTAAGATAGAAATTGTTGAACTTGATAATTTTCATCTACTGTCATTTATATAGCTGAAATTGGATCTTCCAACGCATCTTGAATTAGTGCATCAATATTACGTTCATCCTTAATTATGATGTTATGCATTATAATGCATGACGTTAATATATTATGTAGCACTTCTTTTCTCCAAAATGTGACGATCCTGTAATAATTGCAAAATGAGATTGCAAAACTTCAAATATTTTGTTGTGCTTTTGAAATTATTATACATTTCATGTTTCAATTTCAATGAATGTCAATTACTACTTTATTAATTATTTATTATTTTCGATTATTTTAAAAGTACATTATATTATTTGTCTAATAATAAATATGTTTGCACTTTTAATTTTTGTGAAGGTTGATTATTGTTATAAGCAATTATAATTTATAGTGGAATTAACAGAACTTTATATTTTTTTCAAAAATGTTGTATATAGAAAATTAATTTATAAAAAGCTAGCTTTTATATCTAAAATTAATATTAAAAATATTACATAAAAAAACAACTAATTATACAAGAATTTAATGTAAAAACACAATTTATATAATAGTTAATTAAATATTTTGTACGATTAAATAATATTAAAATATTGAGTAAACTGAATTGATGTGATAAATAGTGTTACACTAAAATTTGGTACAACATTATTCACACGCTAAAATAATGTAGAAATTGATGTTAGATTGGAGTTCCAAAACGTTGAATTTTATGTTAAAATATAATTTGTTGTAAGATTGGAGATGATCTTACAACAAAAGAAGTGGTTGTGAACTTGTCATTACAAAGTGGCAGATAGTGATTATGTATAAAATAGAAGTGAGAATTATTTATGCCAAATATATCTTAATGATAGTAGAATTGCGTACAATATCAAGTTTGATGGAAGTGAGACATCTAGGATCAATTTTGGAATAAATTTAATATTATGTTTGACGAACAAGATGAGAAAAATGAGATCAATGTAGTTTGAACATATTAAGAGGAGATTCGTTCATGTCTCTAGTGTGATGGTACAAGAGTCCGGATATAGTAGGTATGAAAAGAAGTAAATGTAGGTCAAAAAAAATATTAAAAAAAAGTGATTAAACATAATATGAAATGACCTTCAGTTTACTAGGACAACGACTTCAGTTTACTAGGACGACTTATAAATATGAAGGTATAAGTGTTGTGAATTAAGAAAACTTTGACTTTTTTTTTTTTAATGGTATTACACTTCATGGGAGTCTTAGAGCTCTGAATGAAAAAATCATGGGAACAAAACGTGCACTTTTTCAAAGAAGCAAGACACAAAAAACTCAATTCAATAATAAATCATTCAGTTTTGTATGGTCAACTCCCAAATAAATATTCATTCATTGAAGAATAAAGATTCACTATTTTTTGGCTTTGGGGTATGATGGAATAAAGCAAAATGGCTCTTTAAACTGTCTGCGCTTCTTTCAATTGTGAAATAGCAGTTAGTCAATGCAATTTTCGACGCTCATCATAGGTCATCCGGAAACAGTCACGCTATGATTTTAAATATAGGGGTCAGGCTACGTACATTCGTCTCTCCCTTACCCCGCAATGGGCGGGAGCCTTTAGGCATTGGGGTAATGTTGTTGTTGTTGAAGAATAAAACATCAAAATAACTAAAAAATTATGTCAAAGAAAGGGTATCATAATAACGTTGAAAGAAATGACTTCTTTCTTAAGATAAAGAGAGGAAAAATATTTTATACTTTCTGAGTGAAAATAAGCTTAAGAAGAATGCTTATTATATACTAGTTTGGAGAGACCAACACATTTTAAAAAATTTTCCTTTAGGTAATATTAGTAATCCGATTATGAAATTAAATTTCGTGAATTTAGATATTGTAAATTAATTTTTAAAGCTAAGAATAAAAGAAAGTTTTTTTTAAAAAAAATTGATTTTGACTTTGACTTTGACTCTGACCAGGACAAGCACCAGATGAGCACAATAGTTTAGATAAGAATGAGTTGAAAGTCATTTGACCGTAAAAAAAGGAACTCCAAATTAGAACTTAGAACTCAATCACAATTGTCATAACATTAGCCTCATACATTTGGTTTCTTGCTTTTGATACTTGTTGCCATATATTGTCTATTATATTCAAGTTGTTGCATTATTTCATTGTTATTATTTCTTTCTTTGAATTCTCAGTATTGCTTTCCTTATTAAGTAACATCTTTCTTAACTGTCATTTTTTTTCACAAAAAATATTTTATTGCACTTAAGCAAATGATCTTTTGGAAACAACCATCTCCACCTCTACAAAAAAAAGTTTGCATACACTTTATCCTTCATAAAACATACTTATAGAGATTATACAAAGTGTATAATTATTGTGTTTGATAAAAAATTTACAGAATAAATATTTTATGGTTAAAATAAAACACACATGTAGACGAAATAATTAAGGAATGCAATTCTACAACTTGTGAATTTTAAAATGATTACTTCAAATAATAATAAAAATTTTTAAATCTATTATTTGTATATTTTAAGTAATTTTTGTGAACAAATATATTATTTTGAACAAAAGTTACTAAATTAGGTCGAATTCATTCATCCACGATTTAAAAGGATGTAACATTTAAAACTATGGGGAAGATAACCGCCATTTAAGAGAAACTTTTAGGTGGGTCTTTGTAATTAACCAATACTTACGCCTTGGGTACTTGGTTTTGTTGCCGTGGGTTTAAGATTGTGACCCGACTTTACGCCCCAATTTCCCTCGCTCACCAATAATCAGTAATCAAAAATCATCTTTCTGTAGAAGAATCCCTTGTTCAAATTCAATCTTTGTGCCCTAGAATAAGAAATTTAAGGAAAAATGTCGGGCATGGGAGATGGTTATGTGGGCACGGCCCAGGACGCCGTCAGAATCCGGCGGCTTGAAAAGCAGAGAGAAGCAGAGAGGCGAAAAATTCAGGAGCTCAAGAATAAGACTGCTTCATCTAAAGGTCAACCTGGTCTTCTTCAATTTGGGTCCAGTACATCGGAGGTTTACATTACAACTTAGCTTGTTCTTTTATTTAATTTTCTTTTTAACTGATATGCAGACGTAACTAATTTTGAAATAGAGAATTAATTTGGTATAAAATTTCGCGAATAGAGTAGAATGGATATGAATGATTTAGTTAGTGGACCTCAGCTAGTATAGTTTAGGATTAAGGTGTAGTTGATCAATTATTATAAATTGAAATTAACTTGCCTAGTGGTCGAAGTGGAATGAGAATCCTGAGGTGTCAAAGTTCAAATCCCAGCAGAGACAAACACACGGGATGATTTCTTCCTATTTGTCTTAGCCTTTGTGGATAGACTAGGTACCCTGGTAGGTTGTAAGTATCTCATGGATTTAGTAGAGGCAAAAACTGATCTTTATACCACAGTTAGCCAAAAAGAGAAGGAACTTACAAGATTTCTGGGACTTCTGTCACACCTAAACTTATTTCAGCCTTTGCACATCCGAGGTTTCCATTAAACTTGAAAGCTTGTTCTTTTATTTCATTTATTTTTTAACTGATATGAAAGGTATTTAGTTTAGCATATAATCGGTTCGAGTGGAGAACCATACTGGTTTGGTATGAAATTGAGCCAATAGAACAGAATGAATCTAAATGATTCGTATAGCCTGACCTCTACTAGTTTGGGATAAAGACAACAACAACAACAACAACATTACCCCAATGCCTCAAAGGCTCCCGCCCATTGCGGGGTAAGGGGGGGTCAGATGTACGCAGCCTGACCCCTATGTTTAAAAACATAGCGCGACTGTTTCTGGATGACCCATGATGAGCGTCGAAAGTTGCATTGACTAACTGCTACTTCACAATTGAAAGAAGCGCAGACAGTTTAAAGATTCATTTTGCTTTATTCCATCATACCTCAAAGCCAAAAAATAGTGAATCTTTGGCTCCATCCTAGATTGATGGAAAAGTTTGGATTAAAGACATTGTTGATAAATTGTTATCTCTAGAAATGTAACTCCCAAGATTTGAATTTTATAAGCCAGAGCTTATTCAGCCTTTTGCTCATAGAGAATTAGACATGCTCCTTCTCTTGTTGCAAGGAAGAGTAGTAACTATTGTTTTTTTTTTTTCTTGTTGACTCAATGAATAGACAGGTTGATGTATTTTTTTAAGACATTGTTGCTTAGGTTAATTCATCTTATTGAAATGTGTTTTTCAGATTCTTGAGACTGCTTTTAAAAAGGAAACTGTGGGCCTTGTCACAAGGGAGCAATATGTTGAGAAGGTGAGCCAATTCATTTGCTTATAAGCATTGCTTTTATTTTTCTATTTCATCTTTGGTTAAATTGACTGCTCTTGTATTTCGGTTCATGTGTGGTAGAGGGTCACTATCAAAACCAAGCTTGAAGAGGAAGAAAAGGAGAAGCTTCAGAAGTTGCAACAAGAGTGAGTGGACTGTGGCAATTTTGCAAAGCTGAAATATTGTAATTTGATGGATTTTGTGGTGATGTATGTTGAATTTGTCTACTGATTCTTCTGTCATAGGGAAGAAGAGCTACAGTTACAAAAGCTTAAAAAGAGGAAGATTAAGGCTGACCCTCGGCTCTCCTTTTGTGATGATTTGGATAATGGCAATGAAGACGAAGAGGAGGAAAATAGTAAGAAATAAATTTCTTATCTAGTCTTGGAATTTGAAGTCTTCCAGAGCAATTGGGACTATTTCATTCACATGCTTCCTTTTGAAGTTAATTTTTTTTTATTTTTGGTAATTTTTTTTGAAGTTAAGTTATAGTAATCATGGTTTCCCTACATTTTAACTTCTTCAACTTCTTTTTGAAGTTAAAATTTAGGGAAACCATGATTAATATATTTAATTTAAGTACGTAATCTTCTTTCCAGATGTGAAGATTGGTTAGCTTTCTTGATACTATGTTCGATTAAAGTTCCCAAATAAGCTGAATAATTAGCAGTCTTCTCGTTCTTAATATTAGTTTGTCCATGTTTCAAAACACATTATTCAGTGTAACTTGGTTATCTACCTTATGGCTTAGAGTGAGATGTTTCTTTTCCTCCACCTATTAGGCGGGAAGCATAGGTCATGGTTATTGTATGCTTTCAATTTTTCAGTTATCAGCCCGATAAGGATTTTAGGAATATTGCTAGTGATTAGATGGTACATGGCTTGTGACAACTCATTTTTGGAACTCTGACATGCATATGGCAAAATTGTCCCAGTATCACCCGTTAGAGAACTTTCTACTTAGTCTTTTCGATCACATAATCCTGCTGTTTGGCGTGATTTCAGCTTTGGAGAAAAATGCTCTTGAATTCGTGAGTTTCTGAAAATAGATACCTATAGTTCATGTCTTTTTTACTGAAAATCTGGCGTCATTTATCGTCTCTTCCTTGTTCTAAATTTTCTATTCTTCCCAATCTAGGTATAGTCTGCTAAGTATGTTTGCTGTGGTGTGGGCGACTATGGCACTATCGAGTATCCAGCGTAATCAGATAGGCATGAGTATATTTATGTGCATATGTTCAGGGCTATCCACGAGCATGTCTAAACAATTATTTTAGCTAATCTTTCTGACATTGTTGAAGATATAAATTGGGTTCAGATTGTGATGGTGCGGTACTTATAGTTCCCTTTTCATTTTCATCTATTATATAGAGAATGAAGAATCTGGCAAGCGTGTGTGGAGAAAATTTGGGAAAGATCCTACAGTAGAGACAAGCTTCTTGCCAGACAGGTTGGGCATTCCTACAATTTGCCTCCCCCAAAATAAACCCTTTCTACTACTTTTTCACTTATTATGTTCTCTTTTGGCCTTTTATCTCATTAATGTAATTTGGAATTCAAAGTGCACTTTTTCAGTGAGAGGGAGGCGGAGGAACAAGCCGAACGTGAAAGGCTCCGGAAACAGTGGTTGCGCGAGCAGGAGTTAATCAAAAGTAAGTATATTTTCTTATTTGAACATTTTTCAGTATTACCTTATCGCGTCTTTGGTGGTATCTTCCTAGAATTCTGAAGCATTTGAAGAAGCTTAGCTTCTGATGTTTCTCTTGCAATATTTCTAGATGAGCCTCTACAGATAACTTACAGCTATTGGGATGGAACAGGCCATAGACGGGTGATCCAGGTAAGTAGCTACTAGGCATGAAGAACCCAAAGGGTTGTCCAAACTTTTGAATTCACTTGTACGACTTACATTTCCAGGTGCGGAAGGGTGATACCATAGGAGAGTTTCTTCGGGCAGTTCAGCAGCAGCTGACGCCTGAGTTTCGAGAGGTTCGAACTACTTCAGTGGAGAATCTTGTTTATGTCAAAGAAGATCTAATCATTCCTCATGTAAGATCCTTCTTACTTGTGTGATTCATGTCCCACCTTCTAATTTGCTGAATACTGGCTGACTTACTACTAATTTTGTTGAATGTTCAGCAACACAGTTTCTATGAGCTGATAATAAACAAAGCAAGGGGAAAGAGTGGACCGGTAATTTTCAATCCTGACATATATTTTGGTGAAGTCGATGCATCAGTAACTTGTTGCTTATATCTAAGAAATGAGGAGTATTATGATATCTGTTTCCAGTATCTTCACATTAAATACAGTCAAAGAAAGTAGAATCTCAATGCTGTACTGAGTGTGTTTTTTCTTCAGTAGAACTCCATTACTTGTCAAAAATAGCATTTTAAAGAAAAGGATAAAGTATAGTAGGAGTTAGAGGTTTAGAGCCACTCATGCAAATGCAATCCTTGTTGCAGAGCTGAAGAGTATTGGCTAGTGGCCACCACAAAATTAGCATTTTTATTGCCTGATAATACATTTTCTTGTTACATTTCTTTTACGTGTTTAATTCATTTTGTGTATATATAGTCCTCCATTAGAATGCCAGATGGTGGTAAAGAGTTCTTTGTCATCCAAGGAAAGATCTGTGTAGTGCGTTCAGTATATGATTTGTGCTCTTTGGTTTATCTTTTTTTCCTGACAACTGTACTTTGGTTAACTCAATTACTGAAATTTGAAGGTATCCGAAGTTTCCATTTTACATCTATCATCCGTCACTATCTCCCGTAACTCTTTATTTAGTCAAGTCATAACAGACATTGTCATATATAAAGTTTTTATACTGATATTTTTTTTTTTTGCAAAATCAAACTGGATTTGCCATTTTTTGCTTTACTTTCTGCATAAATAACAGAATTTGGTCTTCAATTAAAGCTTATTTGTAAGTAAAGGAGCATAGCCACATCCTTTCATGTGTGTAATTACAAAAGAAAGTCCAACAATAGTAATTACAAAAAGATGTATAACTATGTATCTGTAAGTCTCTGTCTTGGTCTTTGTGTAGAGCCATACGAGTAATGTCATGATGTATGATGTCAAGTACTTTATTTCTCGTTTTGTTTCCATGTTTATTAGATCCTGTGGCAGTTACTCAGAAATATCTTTACTACTCTTGACAGCTTTTTCATTTTGATGTCCATGAAGATGTGCGGACCATTGCTGATGCTACTATTGAGAAAGATGAGGTATGAATTCCTATTGCACATCCATGTTCTCCTTCCTAAGTGATTTTTAACTGTGATGGGTTCAAATACCTTTCACCGTGATTTATCGTACTGAATGCTTAGATAATACATGTTGTAATTCTGGGATGTCGTTGATTACAACAGCAACATACCCAGTGAAATCTCACAAGTGAGGCCTAGGGAAGGTGGTGCATGCGCAGCCTTACCCCTTATCTTGTGAAGGTAGAGAGAGGTGGTTTCCATTTGGGATGCCGTTGACTGTTTTTAAAAAAAGACTTGGATGACATATGCTTCTTTAACTAATAGAAATAGAAGGTTATCTTTTTGTGTTTTTTTTGAAATAAGAAGGTTATCTTTTTGTTTTTCTTCCTCTTTCTATCGGTTCCTCTGAAATTAACCTCAATAGCAAATATCTAGTATGATGTCCTGGAAATGATGTTAATCCCAGAAACATAAAAGCCCCGAGTGTGTGTGAGAGAGGGGAAGGGAGAGGGGGATCCTATAAATGTTACTTCTGCATGTGGGTGCTAATGATCTTTCAAATCCATTTTCCCTCCTTATGTAGAGACGACGACTAAATTGGTTGATGCTTGATATATTCGTCCAACTAACTTGTCATTTCAACTGGGGAATGATTTTTCTTAATTTACTTGTGTTACAATTACTTTGCAGTCACATGCTGGGAAAGTTGTAGAGAGGCATTGGTATGAAAAGAACAAGCATATCTTTCCAGCTTCACGGTGGGAGGTAATCTCTATTTCTATTTTCCTTTGCCCTTGTGTTGTTTCTCTTCACTGGTTGGCATGGACTTGATCCAATACTCCAACAAACCAAGCTAAATACTGTAGTTACTTTTGAAACAACCCTTTTACCTCTACAAAGATAAATCATGTGTGTAGCTATTCTCTTCTGTGTAATATGCCTTTGCTTGTCTTTCTGTTGCAGATATATGATCCAACAAAGAAGTGGGAACGATATACAATCCACGGGGATTAAGTGTAATTGTAAAGCTGATTTCATCTTCATCGCCAATGAGACTGCTATTTTTCACCATCATTTTGTTAAAGATATAAAGGGCTTAAACTATAGTTTTTACTTGCATGATGCTTTTGTAAGAACAAAGGGCGTGCTGCTGTATTTCTTCTACTCCCAATATATTGCCCTTTTTCGCATTAAGAACTATTCTAGATGATTAGTGTAACGAATTTTATTTTAATATTTGTATTTCTTATTCTACGTTGTTTCCATGGAATACACCTGTTGAACTTTTTATTTATTATTAGCAGGTTGGCAACCTGCGCACTACAAGTCCACTTTCAGTTGTTTGTTCACTGTGTTACGCCAAAAAATGATCGACTTTTTAAAAAAAAATAAAAAATTCAGTTTAAAACTCAATTATTTTGAGAAAAATTAATTTTTTTAAATTTTAAAGGAAAAAACAGAGTTGCCACCTAATTTTGCGGATAATTAGGAAACCATTAAAATATTTTAAAAGACTAACAGAGAAATCTTTTAAAATTCCAAAGAAACAGGTTCGGGTTCATATTTCCACTTCGAGAAGGTTTTAAGCACTCGAAATAACTGCTAAATGTAGTTATCCAGCGATTATGACAATTTGACTAACTCTTTGACCATTTGACTTTGAAAAACTATTTTTTTATATTTTTTTTATTATTTTTTTTTTAAAAAATTGATTAAATCGAAAATGACTAAACTTGAAGGAAATTAATTGTGATTGAAAATAGAGTTGAATATAAAATCCTTTTTTTTGTTACTCAATTCAAAAGAAATTAACTTAAACTCAACTAAATTAAAAGTATTCGACTATTTGAAAAAATATGTAATGATGAAATCACATCTTTTGTATTTTATTATCTTTTTTTTATTATCTTTTATTTTTTAGTGTAAACTACTTTTCCAAGATAAATTAAATTACATAACAGAAAGTTTGACATG
>JAABOM020000001.1:38653308-38670766 GCA_011800125.2 Solanum clarkiae
AGAAGGGTCGGGGTTCGGTTTTTTTCTGGGGAAAGAGTGAAGATTAAGAGGGGGCGGGTGAGGAGTATTAATTAGGGTAAATTATTATTTTTTTTAAAATTATTTAAAAATTATTAAAAAACAAAAATAAAGTCATGATAATTAATTTGACCCCGTGGAGGGTAAAAATTGGGTGTCAACACACTGCATTTTATATTTATTGACACCACTTGCTATGCATAGTAAATCACGATCTCAGCATGAAGAACATGCTATATTTTATACGAATTTTGTAAAGCGAAATTATTTAACAAAAATGTGTTACCAACAAGATCTTACCTTTGAAGCAATTTTGGTATCAATATAAATTGTTATTACGTATACAAATGTCTTTCTTTGAGATTGAATAATAAAAATTAAGTCGTATAAATTGAAATAGAGAAAATATTGAGAATCATATTAAAATTAATTTATCTTTCTCATGGTAAATATCACATGATAAATCTAAAAAAATAGATTAATTACCTATACTCACAAGTTAATGAGTTATTTATATTAATACTGCACATAATGTACTATAATGGAAAATCATTAATTACCATAATCTTGTGAGAGAAGTACTGATTTTCGTTTTCTCTCCGAGTGTTAGTAACTCTTTCTTCTTTCAAGCCCAAAAGTGACAATTATTTCAGATTTGGGCCTAACAAATCTCTTGTTTAGCCAAAAAAGAAAAGAGGAAAAAAAAAACAAAAAAACAAAAATTGAGACGGGTTGTTCTTCTCTGATTTCTGTTTTGCTCTCGTCTTAAAGTCTTTGTTGGTGTATTCCATCTTCCTCTCTCTAACGCTCAAAAATGGAAATTAGGGTTTTCTGTGTGTTGGCTCTTCTCCTCTTCTCTTCATCAGTTCTTCAAGGTTTGCTTCTCAGATCGCAGATCCACTTGCTTGTTCATTTACATAATCAAATCTCTCATCTTTGCATGCTAATTTGATTATTTACATTTGCATTCACATGCACGATTTTCATGAATAATTGTTATGTTTTAATTTTTATTAAATATACTATGTTTTTGATCTTCGGAATTGAGATTCTCTTCGATGTAATCGATGTTTGACTATTTAATGTTAGTTAAGGGGTTCATTGTAGAATAATTTTGTATTTTTTGTTTTCGAATTAATTTCTCAATATGGTATTGATTGCTCAAGTAAATCTGGAATATTATTAAATTTTATGCTTGACATCCTCTCCATTTGGAAATGGTAAGCACTAGAATCGAAAGTTGGCTTTTAATTTGTGGATTTTCTTTTTTGCTAGTTTTGGTTAGTCAAACTAGTTGTCTTTAACTTATCTTAACTTCTCGTTATTTCATTTCATGTATTGACTTGGAAAAGAGCTGTTGTTGCATGCATTGCCTGTTCCCTGATAGAGTTGTTCACTCTTTTGATTTAGCTAGATCTTTATATTTATACTTATTGTGCCTTCTGATATGTTTATAATGTTGATTTTGTAGTGTTGATAATTTTGTAAAGGTTATTTTGAGCAAAATGTATGTTGCCTATTTGTATAAACAACAACAACATACCCAGTGAAATCCCACAAGTGGAGTCTGGGGAGGGTATAATGTACGCAGACCTTATACCTCATATATGTTGCCTATTTGTATAGATGGCCTTAAATAGTTTTGAACTGAGGCATAGTAGTTGTTGTTCTTTGGTTGGTATTGTTGTATTTTGTAAAGTTCATTATGGTTTCTTTTGGTGTTGATCTTTTCTCTTTTAGTTGCTAGAGGTCAATCCGACCCTGCAGCAGAAGTGGTTGAGGGTACTGAGGAAGGAGGGGATCTTGGAATTGTTGGTGAGGATGTTCAAGATTTTAGCAGTGAGAGTTACGCTCCTGCAGCTGGGGTTGAAACAGTTTGTGTTTTCCCTAAAAACCCTTCTAAAGGCAAGAAATTCAAAATGGGTGTTCAACTCTTATCTTTATTATAATTACCTAATTTTGCTTTGGAAAAAGTAGATGTTAACGGTTTGCATCTCTTAAATCATGCTTTTCGTTGTCTATGCAGTAGTGGCAGCTGGCGAGGAGAGCGAACTGTTAGTTGGCATGAAAAATGATGGTAATTTTGTATTTTCCTTCTCTTTTGCCCATTTAGTGAAATCTTCAGTAGTAATGTTCTGGTATCTCTTTCTTTATCTGCTCTGATGGATTTATTTACTAATTTGCATTCTGAAAACAGGGAAAGCACATCTGAATATCCTTGCCATCCAAGCCAGTGTTCACCTACCTTTTGATCATCGCTATTTGGTTCAAAATCTCTCTGTTCAGGTGATTGTTGGCTTACTTCCTTTCCTATTAATCATGCTTTATGCTGCTTGCTTCCTAAGATTTTTGGTGAAATATGTTGACTGAACTTAACAAAATGGCTTTTGTTCTCTCTTGACTAGATTATTTAACTTTTATTTGGTTATTTAAGTTTCTATCTAGTGTTTTCAAATTTTTGTGATCTGAAATGTGTTTCCTTTCTCTTGTATCTTTAGTTGTTATTGTCTTTAAGCTGGGGTTTGTGTATTGTGTTGTATTTACCTAGTTTTAAATTTTGGTGATAATATTTGCAATATAACGTGAAGATATTCAATGATATGAATCATATTTGAACTAAATAGTTTCTGTTAGTCAGTTCAAGTTTCATTGCATTTGCTTTTAACAAAGAATTATTTCACAAAAATTATACGGCAATGCCCTTTTTTCCTCTCCTGGATAGGTATTTATGTTTTCTCTTGTCAATTTGTTTTCTCTTGTCAAAAATGAGCTGGATAGGTATTTATGTTTTCTCTTGTCAATTTGTTTGTTAGATTCATAATCAATAATGCCCATGCTTTCCTTTTTTAAGTTGCTGGACATCTAACGTTGATCACCAAGATGGGAAAGAGAAGACCACTCTTAACAGATATGAAATTTGCTTTAGCATTTTTTTCAAAGAACAAAAGAAAACAATTTTTCACATGAAACCTCTCTGTATTGACATATAATGAACTCAACTATTTTTGGCATTCAAAAGATCTTAAATGAATTATATTCTGAAGGAGAATCCAAAATCAACTAACAGTTGAGCTATGCGCCTTGCCTTGTAAAGAAATTGAGCATAGCATAAGCTTCAGCATCAGCTCAAACGCAATAAGTTGTTTTAAATTCTATCATTGCGACCTAGAGCTTCTGCAAGGTTTTGAATTCCTAGGAAATTTACAGAGTACTCCTTAAACTGAAGCATTTTGAATTTGTTTTAAATGTTCAAGACACCTTTTAAGATAAAAAGTCACTAAAAGCTGCACACAGCTTATTTTATACACATCATAAAATTTGCACAAGGTCTGGAAATGGAACGTTTAAATTTTTCTTTGAGCAAACTTCTAAAATTAAAATTCTCAATTTTCTTGTCTCTTCAGTCTTAGTATTTTGTGGTCTGCAATTCACAGATTGTAAGACCAGTCTTAGTGATTATTTTTTTGGTTAGATCTGTTAAGTTGCCTGTTTCCTCAAGGTAGACTGAGATGAGTTGTCATTCATTTGTGTTCTCAGCTTTTCTTCTCCTCAATAGAGAGTTGGAGTCAATAGTTGCTAAGAATGTGAGAAGCTTGTGTATTTATC
Organism: Solanum clarkiae; assembly: GCA_011800125.2. Lineage (NCBI taxonomy): Eukaryota > Viridiplantae > Streptophyta > Magnoliopsida > Solanales > Solanaceae > Solanum > Solanum clarkiae. The sequence continues at coordinate 38,656,933 of JAABOM020000001.1, forward strand.
AGTTTTATTAGTATAAATCACTCAAGGACTGTTAATTTTATGGTGAAAGATCTATAAAATTGATCTACTTCAATCTTTTGGACTTGTAATCATATGGTTCCATTTGAGAGTTGTGTTTATTTTGAGTGATGATCTTCACAAGGTTTTCAAATATCTGATCCAAAGATGAAGAGTTATAGCTTCTGGAATTTAATACTTTTTGAAGTATTGTGATCAATCATTGATGTCATTCGAAACTAGTTGAGGGAGTGAGCAATTATAATTTATGTGAGCGAAACAGCTGATTTTAAGGAGCTGAAGTAACATAATTGATGGCCTAAGGAAGAAAACTTGAACTATTTATTTGCACATTGGCTTCCAGTGCTTGAATATGCTAAGTACCAGGAGAACTATTCACTATTCTTTCACTCTTAAACAGGAAGTCACTTAAAATTAAAGATTTTGAATTGTAAGGCGATTGGTTTCTGTTTAGATGTGCTGAAGCATTGATGTAAACCTCCAATTTGAAGTCGTATTTCCCGCTCTCACCAAAGTTGGTGCATAAGGAGTTGGCCAGACAGTGAAAACAAGAAGTTGCCCAGGTAGAGAAAATAACCATGTAATATTGTTAGTGATATAAAAGAAAGAGCAGGCAGAATAAAAGGACATTATTTTTGATGATATGGCTTGCATTAAAGTTTAATTTTCTTAAAAATCGCTTTCAATTAGGCACCTTAGGGTAGAGGGCCAACATTTTATGTTACAAAATGTAGAGATTCTGTTGGGCAACAAGTAATCACATATAGCTTGCTCAAGCAAATATTCCCAGAGGTTGTTCCTTTCTGCTTTCTATCTCCACTATCTATTATGGCCTTCTGGTGAAACTTTTGTCTTATTTTTGTATTGTCGGTGCACTTGCGATTGAATGTTTTTGTTATTGCAATTGTTGCTGTTGTGGTGGTGTTATTGTTATCATTATTGTTCTGGTTTTTGTTGATATGCAATTTGTGATATAAAAAAGGTTTGTGGTATTGGTTTACTTTAAGGTTGAGAATTGGTGATCACATGTACCAATTGCTTAAGAAATATTGCCTCGGGATGTTTACCTGCGTTTAATAACCGATATGTTTGTTGGCATTTTATGGAACTTCTTTCTTGAAAAATTATTATCATTGTCATTTTTATTTGCTGTTACTATTATTATCAGTTTTACTTTATTGTTGTTGTCATTGTCGTGGTCGTTATCTTTTTGTGTATTATGTGTTTGTTCAAACATCTGTTCAATATTTCATGTTTTTTTACTGTGATTTGGATATGATGATTGGCTAATTGTGTATGTTCATTCATTTACTAGGGTTTTAACAACGCAACAGTTCCTCCTTCAGCTCAGTCTACCTTCCCATATATATTTGCTGTCAGCAAATTTATGCAGGTTTGTTTACACAGCGTTGTTGCCATTTTCTTTCATCAATAAACAGAAAAAATTGTCAGGTTATTTTCATATGATTTTCTTTCACGTAATTCTCACAGTTTCTTCTCTGAACTGATAACTTTGTCCTATCGTGTTTCAGCCTGGAAGTTTTGATCTCGTTGGCACAATTATTTATGAGATAGACCAGAACGCTTATCAAAACGTGTTCTACAATGGAACTATTGAAGTGACTGAACCTGGTGGTCTTCTCAGTGTTGAGTCTGTTTTCTTGTTTTGTCTTGGAGTAGCCCTCCTCGGTCTTCTTGGGTTCTGGATCCGTGGTCAGATACAAAATCTCTCAAAGGTGCATATACTTACCTATGTTCCTTGTAAGATGGGAAAATGTGCTTTAGAAACCTCGTTTATTCCGTAAAATGCCTGTCGGGCATGTATGAGGGGTGGCAGTTAGTTGGTATATTGTTTTTATATTTTATATCACTATCCTCTTGACAATGTCTTATGTCAAAGGACCCTGAAATCTGCTTTTAAAAGTGACTTAGAGCTGATATGCTTAGTGATGATGAGAGGTTTTTTTAGACACGAGGCACTACATATGAGAACAAAATGATTTGTGAGCTACTGCACAGTAGCGGAGGTGTTACCCTGTGCGCACCCAAAGGGTAGGAGCTATGTGTTTAGGCGGGACGTGTCATATGGGTCTAAAAAAAATGATTTGCTGAAGAGCTGGACCTTATAAAAATACCTGCCTTTTAGTGCAACTTAGTGTGCTTTTGCTGAATAAAATATCTTTAATATTTTCTTCCAGCAATAAACACTTTAGGGGGTTTAGGCATATGAATTTCTGCGCTTCTATTTCCTTCTGAATTATTCTCTTTTCGTTTTTGGATGCATGTAGAAAACTAAGAGAGCACCAAAGGCAAAGGTAGAAGTTGGAACTGCAACAACTGATGCATCCACAGACGAATGGTTGCAGGTTTGTGGTTTATGATAATGTTAGGAGTATGATTCTGGAAATGTTTTGGCGATCTTGTCTTCAAATTATCAATGCTTTTTGTTCTTTTAACTTGGGTTTGAAGAATCCGCTGACTAACTTCCTATTCTGTTTTTCAAGGGAACTGCATATACACAGTCGCAGGCCAACAAGTTGAAGAAGAAGAAGTGAATGGCTTGAAGCCGGTAGCTTTAGCTGTATGAAGCAGTATGATAAGTCCACAATCCCGAGTTCAGCTTGGATTTTACGTGATCTCCAAACTGTGAAGTTTTAAATTAGAAATGTTAGACCTGCTTCACTGTTGTAGCATGAGGTGTAACTTATTAGCTTCCAATTTTTACTGCCAAGAACTAATTGGGTATCAAGGATGCAAAGAAACAATTTTGTCAAATTTAGACCCTCATTTTTCCGTACAATGAATTTACCTGCTTTTTGTCTCATTGAGTTTGATATCTGTCTAACATCACACACCCCTTGGGATATGTCCCTTCGTTGGACCCTTTAATGTCAAATGTTTTGTGCATTGGACTGTCCTTTCTTCAGTTTGTCCTGTCATCTTCAATTTGATTGTCGTCTGGGAAGGTTTACACGCATTTTAATGTGAACACCTAACTTAGATGGAAGCACATCACATCAATATACAGATCACCAAGCCCTGCGGCATTATTATGACATTTAGGAGATCGATGAAGAAGCAAAAGATTTTATTAAAGATATTTTATTTTCTGGCCTGGCTGGATGTCTAGTATCCACATTGTTTGTTGCTCTAAAATAGTAGCTGCAATTAATCATCACATGCTACTGAAAATAAATAAAGCTACCATTAATTGTGGATCCTCACAAAACTAATTGCTAACAGTGAGATATCATTTTCCTTCCTCTTTAAAGGGAAGAAAAACTAACGTTCTCTTATTTCTCAGCCCGCTATATATTTACTGTCATCTGCTTCCAAACACTATTTTGAGGTTTTACTATGTTGGTGCTTTTGGGTTATGCCTTACATTTACATTTTATTTCGTACATTGGAATTAATATGTATGTACAAATGCTGCACGTGGGAAACTGCATTCAAGTGAAAGCATGCTTAATTAGTTGGAGAATTCATTTGCTCGGTTTTGAGAAAGTCTAATCACTTTTTTTTTTCAATTCTTTTTCACCTAGTAGTTAATAGAGTTAATGGAGGACTCGAAGACATAAGTTTCAAGTTAATATACAATAATAACTAAATTTAAACAAAAACAATAGGATTTATGTGAACTAGAATGTTATAGATCCACCACTAACATAAGAGTAGCAAAGAGCCAGCGGGACAAAAATGACAATCAAGCTAATTCCTTGAATTTTCATTCGATGTCACGTAAGAAAACACTCAATATAAGAATTTTCTTTTCATATAAAGAGTTCAAAATCGGGATATTTGATTTATGACAAAGAGAGACAATCCATCCCATCACCATAGTGCCATCATGCTATTGGCATTCAGTGTGTAATATTGCTTGAAGTATGAAATTTTTCGAACCATTGCACTGTGAACTGGAATCAACTTATTTAATTATTTTAAGAGAAGGTAGAAATGAAAGTCATATGATGGGATGGCTTGAAAACAAATTTTATTAGTGGTACGTAAGTCAATAAAGGAAGAAAAAACTGAGCTGAAAAGTCAATTTTATGAAAGTAACATTTTCTGCAGAGATTGTGTGTCAGAAATAGACAGGGGAAGAAGCCGACACGAGGTAGAGTTGAGATTTAAATGTATGGATAAACACAGGACAGCCATTTTCTTCTATTTATTATATTTATTTTCTTTAAAAAAAAAAAAAAACTCAAGTTTTTTCTTTTAAGGGATAAGAAACAATGAAACAAATTACTGATATTCTTTTGCAGTTGTTTGTTAATTCAGTTATCCAACAATTTATTTTTATGAACTTCTCAAATGTTGTCATGATTTTGTTTCAACTTTGATTTGATTATATAGATATTTATCCCATCATTCATATTTACTTGTCAAATTTTGACTTGACATATTTATTAAGAAAATGATTAAATATAGTGAATTTTATCATTTTATAGAATCTCATATATTTATTCATTACATTTTTCAGAAATATTAACTCAATATTAATAAATTAAGGATATAAAATAATTGACAAATAAATCTAAAGGGGGAGTAACATATTTGCATGATTATTTATGAAATCGACCCCATTTGTTTCCACATAGAAGGGTGAGACAATGTGTATTTTTAAAAGCCAAAAAAGGGGGTCAATCATGTATAATTATGGATGGATTTAACACCACACTTTGTTGGGCTAAACCAACACAAATATGCTTTTAATATGATTTTCTTGAAAATAATTCACATTATTAAGAGTATTTCTATTACTTATATGTAGCTTTTCAAATTGTTCGACTATCAAAATAAAATTTTATTCGCACACCTAACAAATCTATGTAGCGATGGAGGATTGTTGCAAACATTCCTTATATTAATGAGATTCCATCCATTGAAAAAGATTTACCAATGAATAGTGTACTTATGACTTATAGAGACCGTGACACTTGCGCCTAACTCAAGTCCATATAAACAAATCATAATCAGGGTGTTTAGTACAAAGGAAAATATTTTTTGAAAAATATTTTTCAATTTTCTCATGTTTGGTTGGTTTAAATGTTATGGACAATGTTTTCCAAATCAACTCATTTTCCTCAAATTTAAGGAAAATAACTTCCTTCCAAAAATTAAGGAAAACATTTTCCAAAATTCTTATTCCAATTTCAGATTGATTTTTTTATCCCATCCCTACCATGACTCCCCTCCCCCAAAAGAATTTATTACTTTTTAAAATAAAATAAGATTAAAAATTTATTTTTGAAAAAAATTTCACATTTCAAAAAATTTATTTTTTTCGTCATTCCTTTGCCGACCCAATTTAAATTTTGAAAATTTTAATTTTTTTACTCTACTCTATGCCCCCGCCCCCATAATTTTAAAAAATTATTTTTACAAAAAATTTTAATTTTTTACTCTACCCTGTGCCGCCATCACCTAGCCTCCTCCAAGTCTCGGCCCCCGGCTCACCCCCATACCAAAAGAGATTAAAAATTTATTTTTTAAAAAAATCAAATTTTAAAAAATTTAATATTTTAAAAATATTTTCTACTCTCTAGCTAAAAACAAAAAAGAAATTCTAAAAAAATATTTTCATTCACTAATCAAACAATAGAAACTATCTTTCGAAAAATAATTTTTACTCACCAACCAAACATGAGAAAATGAATTAAAACAACGAAAACATTTTCGGGGAAAACCAAACGCAACCTTAACGTGGAACTGTAACTCACTCTAATGCTACTGCAAGTCTGCAGCTAACCAATGCAAAAGCTGCAATCTTGAATGCTATTGGACTGTAGGAAGAGGATGCAGCTATAGTAGAAGCAATAATACATAAACAATCATGTTCATGATTACTGCAATAATTTTTGTTCTGTAATTTTCTGCAGTAGAAGTTAGTTGATAATTCACGTGATGATTGGGATAACATGTTTTTGTCACCTACTATAAATGCTAACATTTACCTGTCCCTTCCACTCAATTTAAAACAAAAATAAAAAATTTAGTAGAAAGACTGGCAAACATATCATTATTGACAGTTAGTTCAAAAAGTAGTCAAAGTTTCACATATAAGGATTTTCAGTAAAATAAGTGATATAAATGAGAGCTAACAAAGTAGGTTAACAGATAGAAAAGGGATCTTGGCATACAGTTGGAGACCTCATTGAATGATTGATAATGGCGTTTATCAAACAGCTACCTATGTCTGTGACCACCCATTCCTCAAATTTTTTTACAAAAATAACCTTTCGATTTTATAATCTTTCTGTCATTCATTAAAAATCAAGACCATGGGACCTAATCTCATGTGAGGACCTTAACTACGTGCCGGTGAGACAGTCATGAAGACTCAACTTTTCTTTACTTCTTGTAAGTTATAAGAGTACTATAAATATACCCTTTATTTAGTTGAGACAAACACATTCAGAACTTATTATGTACAGAATGGGGCTTCAGTCCCTTTTTCGCAGAGTCCTTTTGGGACTGTCCCTGGCTTTATTACTCTCTAGTTTCTGCATTGCTGATGACAAGACAATAAAGGTGGTTGGTTTTGGAGAATGTGCTGATTGCAAGGAGAATAACATAAACACAGTCCATGCTCTCTCAGGTTCTTTTTAATTTAGTTTGAATGCATGGCTCGGACGCCCATTTACTACACAAGGCGTCCAAGCCATGCTTATCCCTATTATTGTTGTTGGATCACACATTTTCCTGTTCATGCTCCTGATGTCTGGTCGGGAGCATGCAAGAGTATAACATGTCACACATCGATTGAAGAAAAGGCTATTTTCTTCCATGTGTTCTGAAAGATCCTCACTTCTTGAGTTAGCTTTTCACTAAGTTAGGTTCAAGGTTCATTTTCTTCAACGTGTCTAAAAAGTTCTTTAGTAGATTTCAATAACAATGTTATATTATTGGTTTTTCAGGACTTCACGTGAGCATTGACTGCAAGCTTGAGAATGGAGAAATCAAAACAAGGGGTGAAGGAGAGCTTGACAAAGATGGCAAGTTTGAAGTGTCACTTCCTAAGGAGATGATGAAAGATGGCAAGCTGACAGAGGAATGCTATGCACAATTACACAGTGCATCAGCTGCACCATGTCCAGCACACAACGGCATTGAATACTCCAAGATTGTGACCATCAAAACTGATGGAAAACACACATTGCAACCAGCTGGGAATATTAAGTTCTCAACACCCTTGTGCACTTCTGCTTTCTTGTGGCCTTACTTCAAGTACCCACCATTGCCACAGTTGCCACCTTTCCCAAAGGATCATCCTTGGATGAAGAAGTTCCCTAGTTGGCCACCATTGAATCACTGGGGCAACCCTTTCCCTCTTCCCCCAATTTTCAAAAAGCCATGTCCCCCTCCAGCTCCAGTTTACAACCCGACACCAAAGCCCACACCAGAGCCACCAGTGGTAAAGCCACTTCCTCCTCCAGTTCCCGTTTACAACCCGACACCAAAGCCCACACCAGAGCCACCAGTAGTAAAACCACTTCCTCCTCCCGTTCCCGTGTACAAGCCCAAACCAGAGCCACCGGTCGTAAAGCCTAAACCTCCTCCAGTTCCTACTTACAAGCCCAAACCAGAGCCTCCAGTTAAAAAGCCATGTCCCCCTTCAGTTCCAAAACCAAAGCCTCCTCCAGTTAAGAAGCCATGTCCCCCTAAAGTTCCAAAACCAAAGCCTCCAGTTAAAAAGCCATGCCCCCCTAAAGTTCCAACCTATAAACCCAAGCCCAAACCAGAACCACCAGTAGTAAAGCCACTTCCTCCTCCAGTTCCAGTTTACAAGCCACCAGTAGTGAAGCCACTTCCTCCACCTGTTCCAGTTTACAAGCCACCAGTAGTAGTAAAACCCCTCCCACCACCTGTGCCAATTTACAAAAAGCCATGCCCACCACTTCTACCTCCATTCCACAATCCTAAACCTCTGCCACCCATAGTGAAACCACTTCCTCCTCCAGTTCCGGTTTACGAGCCACCAGTAGTAAAACCACTGCCACCACCTGTTCCAATTTACAAGCCACCATTTTACAAAAAGCCATGCCCACCACTTCCACCTTTCCCTAAAGTTCCTCCATTCCACCATCCAATCTTCCCCCCACTTCCTCCTAAGGTTCCTTTCCCTAAAATTCCTCCATTCCACCATCCAATCTTCCCCCCACTTCCTCCTAAGGTTCCTCACCCATAGACCAAAACATTTAATTGAAGAGTTCCTTTGGGTGCATGGTGCATGTAGGACTTTATCTTTTTTCCGTTTTGAAACCATGAAAATTATTTGCTATTTATGAAATAAAATCGATCGCCAGAATATTCAAGCCATATGATGCTTGAGAATGTCAAAGGAAAAGATCAGAGAAATAGGAAAGTTAATGGGGGTGGAGAGCTAATCTCACTGTGTTGGTTATGTTTAGTCGAGTTTTCATGCAAATGTTTGTATATCTTCAAGTGAATCATGGTCGGTGAATAATCATGGTATGCTAGTGTATACGTTCAAGAATGGATCTTTTTAATCTTCTTCTAATGTTACTGTTTTTTTCTCATTCATGGAAACTTGTACTACTCATCTCTTTTTTAGTGCAATGTTGCGTTTCTTATTCATATGAGCTTGTACTGATCATTGGTCTTTCTTACTCATGGAAACTTGCTTGCTCTGGAGAAGCAAGGGGTGAATTACAAAGATTTCTCCTTTTAAATCTGCAGACTATTGTGATCCTATTCTTTTCTAATGCTATAAAGTTGATAATGTCAGTATAGGATACTTATTAGAGTATGAGAATCCATTATACCATAATTTTTCAGTGATCATTGGCCATTGATAGAGATGACACATTTCTATCATAATCATTGTGGTCTTAAATGCTAATTTTCGGTTGCGATAGAGACTTTATGTAGCAGCTTCCACGGCTACCGACAAATATTCAAAAGCTAAAACAATCAGACTTCCTATGATCAGCAATTAGCAGAGAATAATTCAATTCGTTGGGAACCACTCCTAATTAAATCCATTCAATTTGCCGAATTTTTTATAATCAGGGAGAAAATAAACGACAACAACAATAATATACCAGTGAAATTTCACAAGTGAAAAGATAAAATATACAAAAATCTTATTATTATCTTATAAATATGAAATAAATAAATTATTTTCGAAACACAGAAAATAAACAGACCAACTTCGAAAAAGAAGTGACAAGGTAAAGAAGCATAGCAATTTGTGCACAAATTAAAAAGGAAAAGAGGAAAGAAGAAAGGGAAAAGAAACTTTACCAGATGCTACTTTTGGATTCCCTGTGGTCTGTACTATAAAGCCCAATAAAGTATTTGGGCTCATCATGCAAAAGTGCATGGGCTTAGAAATGGGCTTGTAGATATTTCGGCCTTTCAAACGGCCCATTGGTATCAGTGACGCATGTATCACGTGATTGGCCATATCTTTAATTAACTATGGTTAACTTTCCACCAACCACGGTGGCATATAACTCAGAACCTTTCTCTTTCAGTCTCTCCAAGATCCATACACCTGTCCCATCGAACGATGGTGATTATCTTTCCATAAATCATCCGCTTTCACAGTTCCTATATAATATTCCGTTTCGCTTAAACCCTAAGCACAGATCGTATCTTACTGTAAGTGAGAGAAATATTGTCTAGAGAGAAATGGCAAATCCAAGGGTTTTCTTCGACCTTACCATCGGCGGTGCACCGGCCGGCCGCGTGGTGATGGAGCTCTTCGCCGATACCACTCCCAAAACCGCTGAGAACTTCCGTGCCCTCTGTACCGGTGAGAAAGGTGTTGGAAGGACGGGTAAGCCCTTGCACTACAAGGGCTCAACCTTCCACCGTGTGATCCCAGGGTTCATGTGTCAAGGAGGTGACTTCACCGCCGGAAACGGTACCGGAGGAGAATCGATCTACGGCGCCAAATTCGCAGACGAGAACTTCAAGAAGAAGCACACCGGTCCTGGAATCCTGTCCATGGCTAATGCTGGACCTGGAACCAACGGTTCTCAGTTCTTCATCTGCACCGCTAAGACTGAGTGGCTGGACGGCAAGCACGTCGTGTTTGGACAAGTCGTTGACGGCATGGATGTGATCAAGAAGGTTGAGGCTGTTGGATCCAGCTCCGGAAGGTGCTCCAAGCCTGTTGTGATTGCCGACTGCGGTCAACTCTAGATCTGACGATGATGTTATGGGCGTTGATGATGATCTAGTTTTTATTAGTCTTTTCTATATTTGAGTCGCCGTTTTAGGCTTTGTTTTTAATTTCAACCTATCTTTACTGCTTGCTTGGGTCGAGTCGGGTCGGGTCGAGTTCTAGGGTTTAACCGTAACTGGTTGTGGTTTTGCCGCTACTAGTTTATGTTTAATCTTAAGACTACAATTAAATAATATAATAGATTTCCGGCTAATCTCGATCTCTCAATCTCTATTTATCTCTACTCTTTGCGTCATTATTATGTTCTTCTTTTGGCCGTTAAAGATGCGACCGACTTTTGACCGGTGTGGTTTGCGTGAATTGACTCTGTCTCTCTTTTGTGGGCCCCCTGCTTTTGGGGGTCTTGAATATGATTCCGATATTTTTAATTTATGGTATATAGATCGCACGATGATTATTGTGAGGGTCCCACATTTGCAGGATGAGGCGCACCACCGAAGAGTGTAGTTAATTAGCAATAACAGGAGAAGTTTATCTCGACTGTTTCCCGATATTTTTCAATTTACGTCATCACTTTGAAATATGCTACTTTGCAAAATGTATAACCCTTCGAAAACTATACAGAACGCCACGTTCTTGCTTAATACTTTTTAAAAGTGTGGCAGCACATGCATGTTAAATTTTTAAAAAATAGTATTATGTGGTAATTTTTTTGAAATTTGTGATTTTAAGGTTAAATTATTTTCAATTATGGTAAGTTAATTTTTTTGGGAACGGATAAAAACAAAGAGTGTCAGATAAAATAGAAGAGACGAATTATATAATTTTAAAGTTTATTTATGCTCCATAAATGTATATGCGACTCATTTAGATGCAAAAACAACTTTGATATTGCTTATTTAGAAAAAAGATTACACATTATTTACTTCCAAGGAACACATTATTAGAGTGTGTGAATGGCTTATTTACTGTGGTGGGGGCATAGTCAAGATTTTTTCTAAGGAATTCAAAGATTTTCTTTTAATAATTTTAGAAGTAGACACTTCTTTCAAAATTTTAAGGTATAGATGCACGAACAAATCAAAGAGAATTTAATATGTATTATATATATTTAAAAAATATTTTTATTTTGTCGAAAGAAATTTGGATGAATCTCTAATTATAATATGACTTCACCATTATAGTTATTTAGATTTTAAGATTGCACATTCTTATATTGAACTAGAGTGTATATGTGACTCGCTTTCATTATGAGCTTTAATATCGCTTATTTAGAAAAAAAAATATTCATTACTATACATTGTCGTTGATATTTCAACTACTAAAGACATAATCCTAACTGATTTATTGACCAAAAGAACATTTGCATTAATTTTTGTAGAGGGAAAAATTTGCTAAAGATTTATGCGCTGAATAAGAAATCTATAAATATAATTGTATGTCTAACACCAAACGTTTGTGTTAAAGTTTCTTAATTTTGTTGAGTTCCGTGCTAAACATCTTTTTTATTTTTATTATATTCGTGCCAATCAAAAATTTAAATAAAGTAAAATTCCATTATGCATTTATGGAGTAATAGGTACTCTCTCCCTGTTTTTCCTTAAATGACCTTCTTTTCTTTTTAATTTGTTTAAAAAGAATTTTATTTTATTAAATTTAATAATAATTTATTTTTAAAATAATTTTTAACTATACAAATATCTATGGTTCGTTTTAGATCACAAATTTTAAAAGTTTTTCTTTTTTTCTTAAACACTGTATCAAGTTAAATGATGCCGCATAAAATGCGACGAAGGGAACATAATTTTTTTGTGAAAGTCGAATGATATGAATTTTGTAAGATGTATTTTTTCATCATGATATTAATTATAGTTTATTGTATTTTTTGTATAGTTTTTAAATATCTAACTTTTTATTTGAAAAAATATCGAATTAATATAATCTAATTTAACTTTGAAACTTAATCAAATCGATTTTTGAAGAAAGTAACAACAACAACATTACCCCAATGCCTCAAAGATTCCCGCCCATTGCGGGATAAAGGGGAGTCGGTTTTGAAGAAAGTAACATAATAATTAAAATAAAACGGAAGGAATAATTTTAGGAGCTAGAGTTCACTTAAAGAATGATTATAACTTGTCCTCATAATATAGTTTTGGCATATATCAAGTATTTATGGAGTTTAAAATAAGTTGGTGGCTAAATGAAACATTGGGTCGTAGTTTAGAGCCGTCTATTTATTTAGCTAAGATATCATCTAACACGTTAGACATCGCATTTTTTTATGGTAGAGAAATTTTGGCCTTTCTTGGGCAGCTACAGCCTATTTAGGTAAAAACAAAAAAAAATTCTCGATGATGTTTTATTTTTTTAATTTGAAAAATAACATCTTTTTTAACTAGCTTTGATTTTGAGTGATGCAAAACTTATATTTTCGTACATGATCAAAATTACTCCTCCTAAATTATGTGAAATGAAATAATTTTCATAATGATAAAAGTCTCAGATGTTAATGAACTGGGTGGACTTCTTTACAAAGGTTGAACAATCTTTTTCCAATTGAGCTAGCTTTTGGGGTGTGAGTTAGACCCAAGCCCTAATTTTACATAGTATCAGAACATGATCCATCTCATTCAACGATGGGCACGAAAATTAAAAACGTAAAGTGTGAGGTGGAGTGTTGAATAATAACAAAAGTTACATCATCACTTAGAAAAGTGTTCTATTGTATGTCTATTATTAATAAAGTAAAATTCCACCTTCATTTACCTTTGAATTTTGTGAATGATCCAAACTCTAAATTGTCATTAATTCTTAAAGGCTAAATCAAGCTGCGCCAATCGTGGTCATTTTGTTGTATTAATGTTCCAGACCTTGTGATAAAAAGTCAATGCTATTGCACGTAGATTGAATTTTAATTTGCTTTTAGGGGATTTAATTATTCTTGAGGTCCTTGTTTTTAAGACCATATACAAGTGGCCATGTGTCCTAGCACAATTTTTAAAATGATTGGATGCTATGTTTCGAAAGGAATTCATTCGTAACTGGGAAGTGGACAGCTTTACCTTTGGATATTTAATGTTTCCCACCACATTCATTGATACAAAGTTGAGTTGAGAATCTATCCATCCAAATACGAAATATTCGACGTCCGCTCATGAGAATAATGGCCTCCAATCTTTGGTGGAAATTGGTGGTCTTTCTTGACCTCGGAAAAAATTATTGACTCCACTATAAACTTAAGGTCATTTCTTTGTTTCTTGGGAAGAGGGCCTTTTATTTATTACTTCCTCTGTTTCATATTAACTGAATATCTAAGATAATATACACAGATTAAGAAATATATTTTAAGACAAAATTTTAATCAAATTTTTCACTATTACCCTTTTGTTTATTCTTAACTCATTAATTAAAAAAGATTTAAAATATGACTAGTAAATTAATGATGGTAGTAGAAGTTAAGGATGCCTCTTAGAATTCCAACATTCGTTTTTTCCAACAAGCATACATTAATTTTTTGATTTTACATAAATTTTAAATTGCTCTATTTTTCTACTAATTGTTTGTACATGGAACAAAAATTTTCAAATGAAAATTTCAATACAACATGTACTCCTCAAAATTCAATAATAAAAAAATTCTACTTTAAAACTT
>JAABOM020000001.1:38686101-38708791 GCA_011800125.2 Solanum clarkiae
TGCATTGACTAACTGCTACTTCACAATTAAAAGAAGCACAGACAGTTTAAAGAGCTATTATGCTTTATTCCATCACACCCAAAGCCAAAAAATAGTGAATTTTTGGCTCCATTCAATATTGATGGAAAGTCCAATAAGTTGTATATGCATGTATAATTCAAACAAGATGAGATAAACACATTTCACAAATTGATTCAAATGGTAATTCAATCGGAGAGTAGTTGCACAATTTAATGTTGTAATGGGTCATCAAGAATCTTTAAAATTGACATCTTAGTTGTAAGCTATATTATCCATGGTCCTAAAACACATGGATACACTAATTTAAAGGATATTTAAGTGATCTTGGGCCAAGTTTCTAAAAGAGAAGCAGTTTAGTTTGCAAGTATGTTTATTGTTATGTATCATTTGTAGATAAAACATTATGGTAAATGAGAGGTTGGTGATGCCAATAAATTCATTTGGTTTTGTAAGATTTAAAGCTGGAAGCACAATGATTTTTCAATGTCTTAAATGAATTTCCGTATCAATATACTTGCTCCCTCCGTCCCAAAATAAGAATTCCTATAATTGTTTCTAATTATACTCGTATCTTAAAGAGCTTGTTGAATTTCAAGAAACATCTAGTAAATAGAATAACTTAGTAAATGATATCTTTTTTTTTGACAGGCATAAAATGAGCTAAAAACACTTATTTTGCAACAGAGGGTACTTGTAATTTTAGTTTTTTTTTTTTTCAAGAAACCAATTTTTTTCAAAAACTCATTAATGGATACAGTTGAGTGTTGCTGTATAACAAGCTTCATAAATTCTTCCCAGCTTTTTTATTTCACATTCAAGATTGGACTCAAAACCAACCCATCACTGGCCTTTATTACTACTACTTTTAAGTCTCTTTCTCTTCCCATCAGAACTGTCAAGTTACAAAGAACATCATGGATTGGTCACAAAAGCTATACTTTACAGGTTTTCTAATTGTTGCAGCAGCCATTCATGGAATCCATGGTTATGCAATGGTCTCTGGCACAGTCTTCTGTGACCAATGCAAAGATGGCCAAGTCTCTCTCTTTGACTATCCTCTAAATGGTAACTAAAAACTACTTAATTAGTAATAGTTGTCTTTTTAGTTTCTTTGATTAAGTTCCCATATTGACATTGTAATCAACCTTGTCTTTGGTAGTACTTCTTATCCAATGTTTTGTCCTACTTGTTGATATTCTTGGATTATGAAACAAAAATTGAGTCTTGAAAATCTTGATTATAAGGGAAATACAGCGTTGCATCAAAGCTCATATTTAATGAATCTTGATTAAACTTGAAAAGGATCCTCTGGTTAATGCTTTTTACTAGCGTACTAGATAAGTCTTTGAGTGGCAAACTATGTGCAGGAATAAATGTAGCAATGGCGTGCCCAGACAACAATGGACAAATGACAACATGGGGAGAAGAAACAACAAATTGGCTAGGAAATTTTGTCATGAAGTTCGATGGAAATCCAGATTTGAGTGGCTGTGTTGCACAGGTTTATAAAAGTAGTTCATTTCTTTTTTCCATTGATGAGTTGATATCTTAGATGGTCACTCAACACATACTTCAACAAAGAAAGTGACTTTTTAAAAATGGTCATATGAGAAACCAACTCGTCATAATATTAGCATGAGATCGATTGAAGCAACACTGTCAGTGAAGACTGACATGATCGACCTTAGATTGTTGAGACTGAGACGTAATTGTTGTTATTGTTGCACAGGTTACGAGCAGTAACGAGCAAGAGAAAAGAGGTTGTGGGACAGGAGGAGGACCAGGGAAGTCACCAAGATTAATATTTAGGATGTTTGAAATGAATATGTACACAATTGATCCATTGATTTCTCAGCCAGCAAATCCAATGTCTTTCTGTCCAAAATTTTCATACCCGCAGCCACATCCCAACCCTGTTTCCCCTGCTACACCACCAATACTTCCATTTCCACCTACTCCCCCGTTGCCTCCTTTACCCCCAATGCCTCGTTTCCCCTATCTGGAAGCTTCAGCTTGCTCACACCAGTAAGTCTTTGTGTTGATAAACCTTGACTACTTCTGTTACTATAAATTTTTCGCCAGTGCTAGTGAGAGAAATTGCCTGGATGGTTGACGTTCTTTTTTAACTGCAGGACTTGGATGATGCCGGAATACAGATGTTACTGGAAAGTAATAAATCCGGATTCAAAAGTAGGCGTTGTATTTGGTGTAATTGCTGCAAGAAAATATGGAACTGATATAACATTATGGGAAGGCATGAGAGGTAGAGGAGAACCTTATAAAACATTGCTAAGAGAAGGGACAACTGCACTTCTGAATTCTTATAACAGTGTACAATTTCCATATCATCCATTGAGTGTTATTCAACATATGAATTGGGCATTAATGGGATCAACTCAACAAGTTATGCATACAGCTTTGAGTTTCTTGAGGGCTAATTCTGGAAATGGAAGAGTCTCATGCAAGTTCAATCCTTGCAAGTGATTATTATTTATTCCAGATCCTAGTATACCTTGGCTTGTTAGCGTCATAGTATTTTGGAATCGTATATTATTTATGTTACTGATTCCCAAAGTCGTCGTCGATTGCTACAATATGAAAATAAAGAATTTCATACCTAGACTCATGTTGAAACTTAATTTGATACCTCTTATTTTTCTTTTAATAAAAATAAACTTTCACTTTTGCAGCGGTTTTCAAATTCTCGATTGGCCATTTCAAAATATGGTCAATACGATTTTATTTTTGGTTTGCAAGCGGGTATAGAATAAAAATAATATCAACCAAGAAAAAAATCGACTCCAACGTCTGACGAATCCTCAAACTATAAATCAATAGAGAGACCATAAAAGCTTTATTTTTATACGATGATCATTGACCTTTTGTTTTTGTTTTTTTTTTAAAATAAGTCTGGCATCGGTAGAGAAAATTGCGGTAATAAACCATTTTGTTATAGTTATTTATTGATTATAAGATGTTTACATGTATTATACTTTCTGCTTGTCTTACACGACTCCAAATTAATTAATTCAACGATCGTATTATTAAACCTAATACAGCTAATCCTTAAATAGAACAAACTGGCGTACCTTAACTGACAATCAAGGAATTTAAAATTCCTGTTAATAATAATATAATCCCCTAATCCCTATGCTTGAGACTTGAAGCGATGTAGCTTCATACCAATGCACATGGCAACTTTTGCCCCAGAAGAAAACTGAACTTTATATGATCCTTGAGTGAATTATATAGTATCTCACAATTTTTACACTAAGCCACTCTAATTATCTTGAATATGGAATTCAGCTCGGTTTTTAAGATTGAAGAAACCACCATTAAAGAAATCCACCAAGCATTTGCTGAGGGAAAACTCACTGCTAGAGAACTCGTTGATTTTTACCTTCATCAAATAGAAACCCTAAATCCTCTGCTTCGTGGCGTTATCGAGGTAAACCCGGAGGCCCAAAATCTAGCTGATGAGGCTGACCGAAACAGAAAGAGTAACAAGGATGGAAGGTTCTTAGGGCATTTACATGGAATCCCTGTGCTTCTTAAGGACACATTTGGGACGAAGGATAAGTTGAATACCACTGCTGGTTCTTATGCTCTGCTGGGATCTGAAGTGCCGCGAGATGCTGTAGTTGTGGAGAAATTGAGGAATGCAGGGGCTATTATTTTGGGAAAAGCAAGTTTGAGTGAATGGTATAAGTTTCGTTCTCTCAGTGGAGTTCCTAATGGCTGGTGTGCTCGATCCGGACAAGGAGTGGTTCGTTACCCTTTTCTCCTTTCTCTTTATTAAGGTAGTGGTAAGGTCATAGTCTCCTTAGACCCCATTTGTGGAATCACACTGGTATGTTATTGTCGTCTTTGTTAAGGTCCCAAGAGAAACATCTTTGACCAATTGATATATGATCGTGATGCTCTCTTTCCATGGATCCCAGGGACTTGAGTTTTTGAAGTTGTAGTTGGACATGCATTTTACCTCAGAAAACAATTGATGTTTTGTAAGTGAAAGTCCCAAAAACACGAAATTGGTCTGAACCAGTTTTTGGGAACTTGAAAATATTTAAAAATAAATTTATAAAATCTATGGTCAATCGCAAGCTACAAGTGAAATGAGAGAGAGGTTCAAGCCTAATTCTAGTTTAATCACTTGAGCTGTGTTTCCAGATTGTCTTAATTTGTTAGCTTTCCCTAGTGTGAAAATAGATGCCAAACAAGTGGTAAACACATATACCTAGTTGAGGGTGTAGCTTAGTGGTCAATTATAAGGTTGGGGACTATGAGATCATGATTTATTCTTGTCTATCCAGGTCTTGATGGATAGAATTATCCGATACATGTGTTGTTAGGAGATTGCTTATCATAGAGATTTATTGTGCAGACCTTATAAGTGACTTAACTGTAAAAATGATTTATTCCTCCGATAGAGTGAAGAATTCGAACTCTTTGGTCATATGTTATACATATCCCTTACAGTTAACCACACAAGAAGGCAAAATGGGAAAAGTAATTTATGAAAAGCAGAGAGAGAGTAAGAAGCTATAGTACTGAAAGAAGATGACTGTATTTTGTCGATATATTGTGCAGATTAGCATACCAGCATATGGTATTGTATATGGGTGATACGATAAAGCTCCTTGTTTGGATAATCTTCCGTGCTTCAGAACTCTCAGTATAGAATTGAATACGTCTTTTTATTTGTAAGTTAGGAAGAGTATTGTATATCATTTACAAGCTTCCTAAGATTAACTGCAATTTTAACATTACAAGCATCTAATAGCTCCTCCTAAGAATGTATTACATTTACCTTTTCAAAAACTGTAGAATCCTTATTGCCCATCTGGATCGCCATGTGGATCGAGTAGTGGCTGTGCAATATCTGTTGCTGCAAATATGACAGCTGTCTCTCTTGGGACTGAGACTCACTGCTCCATCATCTGTCCAGCAGATCATAACTCAGTTGTAGGGCTGAAACCTACTGTTGGGGTCACAAGTCGGGCTGGGATTATACCAATGACGCCCCGCTGGGACACTGTTGGGTGAGTGTATTTTCTTTACTTGGTCTTGTTGAATCTATTACTAATAAACAACAATAAGTAGAAGATTAATTATTCAAAATCTGACCAGTGTTCTGTTACCGTATCATTGCACATGTTAAGGTTTGTTCAGGAGGTTGATGTTAACTGTTAAGGAAGCTGTATTAAACTGAAGGTTTCCTTGTTATTCAGACCTATATGCAGGAATGTTACAGATGCAGTTTACATGCTTGATGTAATTGTTGGATCAGATCCTAGAGATGAAATCACCATGGAAGCAGCTAAATATATTCCTGAGGGTGGCTACAAACAGTTTCTCAAGGATGATGGTCTGAAAGGGAAGCGAATAGGCATTGTCAGACACCCATTTGTGGAAATGATACATGGAGCCATCGAAAAATCAGCTTTTGAGCATCACCTAGATTTGTTAAGGTATGAAGCTTTGGTAGCTCAACTCATCTTATCTGTAAATCACAAATAAAAATAAGATATCTCCTTTTAATTTGTAATTATTTGGTGGTGGACCTTATGTTGGAATTTAAGACAACAAGGAGCAATTCTGATAGACAACCTGAGAATAGCACATATTGAGGCCATCATGGATCCACATCAAAGCGGTGAAATGTTGGTGATGATGGTTGAATTCAAGACCTCAATCAATGCTTACCTGAAAGAGCTGATCACTTCTCCTGTCCGGTCATTGGCTGACATTATTGCTTTTAATGAGCACAACTCTGAGTTGGTATGTAATTTCACCTTGCCACACAAGATTTTTAGGTGTTAAATAAAACTAACTTGAAGTTTTAACACAAAACAAGTAAAGTTGAATTGAGCTCTTCGTATTGGCCTCTAACCTTGTCTCATCACAACCCTGACCTCTTGACCGAGTATAACACTCTCTGTCCATATGAGGAAGTCCTATAACTTGACAATTTTGCAGCAGCGTGTTAAGATCTGCTCCAGTTTAGAGTAGTGGGTGATATAGCTCCACCACTTGAAGATTATTTCAAACACAGTGAAAGACGATCTAACAAATGAAATGGCTAAATGTGTCATAAAAGTTGTTGAGGACAGAACCTAACCTGAGTTATCAAAAAAAAAAAAAAAAAGGCAATAGCACTGTGATGTGAATGGAATATAAATTATGTCATTTGATTTTTCAGCACTACATACTTTAAAGTAACGTGAGATGTCCAATGAACTTTTCATTACAGGAAAAACTTACAGAGTATGACCAACATACCTTTATAGAAGCCGAGAAGACAGACGGATATGGAGAAGAAGAGAAGAAAGTTGTGGAGAAGTTGAAAAGCTTTTCAGAAAATGGATTCGAGAAAATGATGAAGGACCATGAGCTTGATGCAATGATCTCGCCTGGTTCGCGTGCCTCTCCTGTTTTTGCAATAGGTGGCTACCCAGCAATAACCATTCCAGCCGGTTATGAAAGTGATGGCATGCCATTTGGCATCTGTTTTGGAGGTTTGAAGGGTACTGAACCAAAGTTGATTGAAATTGCCTATGCCTTTGAACAATCTAGCAAAGTTCGACGACCTCCTTCTGTGATTTAATATTGCTTTGCCCTGAAAATAGAGTAAATTTGAAAATGAAGAAAGCAAAGAACGTTTCTTGCCGCTGAGTGTGCAGCAAATGGTACATCGTACCATGACTACCATGCCATTGACTCTATTGAACTAACCGAAAAGAATGCTTTCGTTTAACTGCACAATGCCACAATCTCTTATTAATTGTAGTCGAAACATTTCTTCAATTTCAGAAGCATTGTTTCTCACTTAATTGTTTACTACTTTTCTTCTCTTCCCCAGATGTTTTGTTTTTATTTTTTTATACCTATTCTTTGTTATGACCAGATTCCATTGTCTGTTTCAGAATGGTAGCACCATAGATATATGTCATTAATTAGCTTAATTAGGTATGTCCAAGAACTGAATTTTCTCTTTGTTGAATAACTCAACAAAGAACAAGGCACAGGATCTAATTAGTCTATCTAAAAGATACCTCCATAAAAAGACAGTTGCCGGATGCCGCCGGCATACATGCAGTGACCAAAAATACATTGGCACTCAATAGGGATTTTAAAAACTCAAATGTCCAAAGAATCTTCTGATTTTAGTGATCGTTTGCCATTTTCCCGCTGTCCGTTTCTCAATTTTAGCATATACACTGCTTTAATTATCCAACAGTTGGCGTCTATAAGGATTCTAAGATTCTCTTTTGATTCATCCTTGATCAATGCTTCTTTTATCCAATTCACAGAAATCAATTCCATTATTTGTTTATTTATTGCATATTGAACCTTAAAAAATTTTACAGAGTGGAGCTCAATTGCATCTTGGCTAAATTTAGTGCCATGAACGTTTATTCCTTGTCCGCACTACTTACTCTTACGGCCATATCACTTTTTGGATGGTCACGAGTTGATACTTGTTATGCATTCTCGATTAAAGAAGCTAGCATTAGTGATCTGCAGCTTGCTTTTAGCCAAAACCTGCTTACATCGACGCAGCTCGTGGAGTTCTATCTACGAGAAATCTCACGGCTTAATCCTGTTCTTAAAGGTGTCATTGAGGTAATTATGTTGAATTATGTGATAATCTCATATAAAATTATATTTTTGTTTAATTAATTATGTTGTTAACAGATAAACCCCGATGCACTCTTGGAAGCTGACAAGGCTGACAAAGAGAGGAATGAGGAGTCAGCTTTCTCTTTATCAATGTTGCATGGTGTTCCAATCCTTCTCAAGGATAACATAGCAACCCAAGATAAGCTTAACACCACTGCTGGATCATTTTCATTACTGGGCTCAGTGGTGCCCCGTGATGCAGGTGTAGTGACAAAGCTGAAAAAAGCAGGGGCCATTGTACTAGGGAAAGCTAGCCTCAGCGAGTGGGCTAAGGCTCGGGCACGAAAAGCGCCCAATGGCTGGAGTCCTAGAGATGGACAGGGAAAGGTAAGTTATATATGTCAAACGGAGTTTTTAGAAAGTATGTTTGTATAGTAATACAACGAAAATCACTTTTGTTTTGGCCAATTACAACAACGTCTATGCTGACAAAATATATGCAATCAACTGATGAGGTACACACTCTTTTGAACTACTGTGCAGAATCCATACGTTCTCTCAGCAGACCCTTGTGGCTCGAGTAGTGGATCAGCAATATCAGTGGCAGCAAACATGGTGTCAGCGTCACTAGGGACAGAGACCCGTGGTTCAATCTTATGCCCAGCTAGCTTTAATGCAGTTGTAGGCATCAAACCAACCGTTGGACTCACTAGCCGAGCAGGGGTCATTCCAATAACTCCTAGACAAGACACCGTTGGGTATAACGCGTTGTAAATCCACGTCCATTAATTTGATACTTCTTCTGAATGATACCTATACAACAGTATTAACTTGTCATATGCTTTGGTTGGACAGACCATTTGGTAGAACAGTAGCGGATGCTGTTCATGTTCTTGATGCCATCGTAGGCTTTGACCACAATGATGCAGCGGCAACTGGTGCAGCAGCCAAATTCATTCCTCGTGGTGGTTATACTCAATTTCTTAAAGAAGATGGCCTTACGTACAAGAGAATTGGAATAGTGAGGGACCCCTTCTTCAATTTCACTAATAATCCTGTCCTGACTCAAGCTTTTGAGAAACATCTCCAAACACTCAGGTAGCTTAGCTAGTTGGTTCTGAAGATATCATTTTTCATTAAAAATGGATGTCTATTTCATCTAAAAGCATTAGAGATTGTTCACTTAATCTTTCAAGTGTCGGTGAAGATATAACGAGTGACAGTGAGACTTGAATTTGGGATCTTTGCTATTCTTATACATTTCGATAATTTCCTGTTTTCCTTAAATGCAGGCGACAAGGTGCAATCTTGGTAGACAATGTGAACATAGACAACCTTGAGACAATTTTAGACTTCAATCTGAGCGGTGAAGCATCAGCAGTGTTGGCTGAATTCAAGATAGCCTTAAATGTTTATCTAAAAGAGCTAGTCGATTCCCCTGTTCGATCTTTATCAGATATAATAATCTTTAACCAAAAAAATCCCGAACTGGTATGTTTTTCTACATACAAGATTGAATCGATTACACCAAAGTCACTCAACTCTTATTTGTCATTTCAGGAGATGCTAAAGGAATTTGGTCAAGATATATTTTTGGCAGCTGAAGCTACAAATGGAATTGGGAAAACAGAATTGAAAGCTTTGAGTAATTTGTCAAGACTAACAAGAAATGGATTCCAAAAGTTGATGAAAAAGTATAAGTTGGATGCATTGGTGACTGCTGGCTCTGATGTTGCTCCTGTTCTTGCTATTGGTGGATTTCCAGCAATAAGTGTGCCAGCTGCTTATTACAAAGGGGTGCCTATTGGCATTTGTTTTAGTGGTTTGAAAGGCTCAGAGCCTAAATTAATTGAAATTGCCTATGCCTTTGAGCAAGCAACCCTAATTAGAAAGCCTCCTACATTTTTGTCCTAAAAATGTACAATTAGAAAGATATGTATGTTCCTTTTCTACGTTTTGCTTTGTGTGCTTTTTATTTGAAATTCACATATCCGACTAATTTAAGTTTACATCATATATCGACTATATTATATGAAAAAGATAGAAACAACTTCTTGCTAGAAAATTCTCCATTTTCATAACTGGAACTCAAAGTTCTTTAGTTAAAATATGGACTAAACTTATCCATGTCATCTAGAGGTTTAGGTAATGGCACATAAGTTTTCTTAAACTCAAAATTCTAATTTTGTCATTACTTTAATGACTGATGATTTTGAATGCTTTCATTGAGCATAGTCATGGGGGGAGGTGTTCATCAGTTGATTTGAATTAGTTATTGATCAAAATCACAATTAAATTAAATCAAATGTAATTTATATTATTGGTTTGATTATTATTAATTTTAGTTTGATTTGATTCAATTGTTTCATTATTAACCATATAAAAAAAATAATTCATTCAAAAGAGGGGGAAAGAAACAACAATTCATTCAAAAGACGCATCATACCTTACTCTTTTTCATTAAGGTACTTCATTTTTCACATAAAACATTGTTCATAAGGATAATATATTATGTATATACAATTATATGTATCCATAATTTGTCAGTTCGTTTTGATTTATTTATTTTTTTTGGGCACAAATCCAAAACAAAATCAAATATTATGGATTGTTAAAATATAAAATCAAATCAAACGAAATTCAATTTATTTGATTGATTTAATTTAAATCAATTTTTATCGAAAGTGTGAACTTCTCTAATCATGGAGCAAGTAATTAATTTGGTGAACTAATAAACCGAGACACTGTCAAACTATTATTCATCAAGTTTTCAAACCAGACCACTTACGACCAGCAGCACCTTATCATGATTACAGAATGATGTTTTAATTGCAATGATCTTGTAGTTTCAGAGAATCCAAAAGATATGCATTATTTGATAAATCAATTTATAGTATATATCAACTTCATTTTCAAATAGCTGAATAGACGGATAAAAATAAATTTAGAATTTAACAAATAAACGAATAAATCAATAATTCACCACATTATGAGTTAAACGATCATGTTTTTTTTTTTTACTAATTTTGTCATCCCTAAAATTATGCACTTACGTCCGAACTTTGAACTCTGAAAAGTTTTGTATATTCCCGACTACGAGACATTATCGTGGTTGGTGTGTCATTTCAATTGCTGTTGAGTTTGGATACTTTTGTTCACTTAGAATATGAAGTAGTTAAGGGGCAAGTAAAATTGATGAACTAAGCAGACAATACCAACTCTTATTTGTATTTTTTTTCCTTATTAATCGTGATAGCTGAATCAGTTTGTGTGTATATTAATTTCACATGATACGTATCATTTTAATTTTATTCGCCTGAGAGTTGACTGATTATAAAAAAGGCGTTCGCCTGGACATTTACAATTTAAATAGACGAAAATGATCCAATAATCATCTCTTGCGTGAGTCTAAGAAATATCCTCTGTCGCTTATTTTTTTCCCACCAACTTGACACAGACTTGGCGCTTATGTAATTAACTACTCTCTCCGTCCCATATCATATGGGCGTTTTTCTATAAATATTTATCTTATATTATATCGATACTTATTAAATTAGAATATTATTAACTATTTCTTTTTTCATTTTACCCCATTATTAATTAGTGTTTTAATGATTTTTTCTAACTAAATTTAATATACATTGATTATAAATAAAGGATGAAATAGTAAAGTTTATCCGTGTATTAATGATTTCTTAATAATCATATTAAATGGAAAATGTCCCTATAAGTAGAACTCTAGAATAGATCGTATTCTATTGTTAGGGCAACCAATGCACGATTTTAGGTTGTAGAACTGCAAAATCCCAAGTTGACTTTATGGTCATTATTGATTTATCAAAATCTCAAGCATCCAACAAAAGCTCTACCAACTTTTATGTAGGGTAGATTAGGTAATAATGCAGCTGCCTTAATTTGTTTACATGCTAAAAGAGCCATTTATAACTAATCTAACGACTACCGCTTATAAAAAGCAGTATCCGTCAACATATCTTTGTTAATTTTGTATTGCAACAGCCAGCAAATGCTTAGTAAGTCGATAGCTCATTTTTAGTTCTTGCTCTTTTCTTTGCTTTCATCTAAAAAATAGCGCTACTGATAAAGAAGCCATGGAAAAAGTTTTTTTGCTTGTCACAATGGTGACGATATCGCTAACATTGGTGGCTCAAGGACAAGACCAACCGTCATGGGCCAAGAGAGTTGACACGGGCAAGGAAGTAGTTACAACTCTTCAATTCTACTTTCATGATAAACTCAGTGGGTCCAACCCGAGTGCAGTCCAAATAGCACAAGCCACTGGGACCAACTCGGTTACCTCATTTGGGTCTTTGTTGATGATTGATGATCCACTTACTATTGGACCTGACCCAACTTCAAAGCTAATAGGTCGAGCCCGCGGACTATATGGGTCCGCTGGTCAAACTGATGTAGGCCTAATCATGGTGATTAGTTATGGGTTCACGGATGGTATTTACCAAGGGAGTTCATTTAGCCTATTAAGTTTGAACCCGGTACTGAACCAGGTTCGTGAGATGGCTATCGTCGGTGGGACCGGGCTTTTCCGGTTGGCCCGTGGGTATGCTATTGCTCAAACTTATTCGGCAAATGCTAATGGTGATGCTATTGTTGGTTACAATGTTACAATAGTCACATATGTTTGAATCTTTTTCCTTTAATTTTTGCTACTCCAATATAGTTCCTCCAGTGAGGGATTGTGTTCTAATGAATATTATTCGGGCAATTTCATTATTGGACGTGATAGAAAAATTGAGTTTTATAATAAAGTAAATGTCTCAAAAAGATAACATGTCGATACAGACAAAATTGTCGTGTTCACCTCTCGCATGTGCAAGCACCAATTTAATTAATGTCGAATTTGTCTGCAGAAATGATAAATGATAGAACAATAATGTATTACTTTTTAAATAATGCATGGTGTTTAGTTGGGGAAGGTTTGCTACTTGTTGACTTTATATGAAAATAGGTGTAAGAGAAGCAAGTGCTTCTACAAAAGAAAAAAGAACAAAAAATTATTGTAAAAGAACAACAATAATTCTGCAATTAAATACTTTACCAGTGGTATGATCAATTTATGAGCATCTCAAATAAGATCATTTTTAAAAAAATACAAGTTGATCAAGTCTTCTTTTCTATTTTCACGATATAATTACAGTAATCTAATAATTTTCTGATAAAAAGAGTTCAATTCATGTCATAGATTACACATATCAAACGTAATAACATTAATATATCATATACGTACATATTGTTAGTTAAAATCATGTACCTGTTTGGCCATGCTAATTCTCATTTCTAACAACTGTCGACATAGAATTATTAAGATTTTTCATTTATCGGAATTCGAAAATCTTCAAAGAAAAAAATAAACTTAGCTGACAACTTGCTGATAAAATAAAAATAACAAACAAACGTGGGATATATAATAAAACGACTTTGAAGTATTTATATCTTCCTGTTTCCCAAATTCCTTAAGAATTCCTATTTCCAGCAGAAAAAAAGAAAGAAATGGAGAAGCAAATAGCCATTCGATTAATAAGCTTGTTAGTACTGCTAACAATGGCTACAGCAGCCGCCATAGATAAAAGCCCAAAAGCAGTAGAAAAATGGTTCAAAAATCTCCCCAATGCAAAGCCCAAAACCACCAAATTTCACTTCTATTTCCATGAAACATTTGGAGGAGATAACCAAGCAGGTCCTGTAATTGCTCAAGCCAACATTACACCTCAATCACCCACATTCTTTGGCATGTTGAGAATGTTCGACAACCCGCTGACTGTTGGGCCGGATCCTAATGGGAAACAAGTGGGCCGGGCCCAAGGAATCCATGGGTCGCCATCGATGAGTGAGTTGGCCCTGTTTTTCAACTTTAATTTTGTGTTCACTGATGGGCTTTATAATGGTAGTACTTTGAGCGTTATGGGCCGGGTCGCTGAATCTCAGGAATACAGAGAGCTGTCGATTATTGGTGGATCCGGTGTTTTCCGGCTTGCTAAGGGAGTCGCTACTGGGAAGACTTATTTTTCTAATAATACACTTGTTATTGTGGAGTATAATCTTGTAATTCTTCATTATTGAATTCTTATTTTGATTATAAAGTCAACTTACTTATTATTGGATGCGTGTTATAATAAAAAATTTCTTGAAATAAAGTTCTTATTGCATCTAAATATTGTCATCAAAGATTATAGTGACTACGATGTTTAACTAAAGTAAATAGCAAAATTTTTCAAATACATGATCAAAAGAATGGAGTTTTTTCAAATACCCTTTTAGCATCCTTCATGTTTATACATAGAAATTTATCTTCCCCAATTTGTTAAAAAGTCATCAATCTCAAATCAAGAGATACGGTTCAACAACTAGTCGACGAAGAGAAGTGAAGATTCAAGCAGCATAACGATGAAATGTAATTTGTACAGCAGTCGAAAAAGACGTCCATTATTGAGGATCACATGGATTCGCAGTTGAAAACAAAAGGAAAACGATGAACATACTTCCAATCAAAGAAAAGAAAAAAGGCAGACCATTATGGGCAACAGGAGATTGAGGGCCACCATGTTTGGTAAAGAGATTGCAGATGAACATGATCATAATTCGGTTTTGGCTTTTCTACTTGGCCTTACGTACAAGCAACCATTCAACTGGGCTAAACAATATCAAGACTAGGAAAATATTATAAGGATGGCGCCACCGGACAAATATAAAAGTGCGATTTGATATATATGGGGAGAAGAAGACCATAGAACGGCACTTGCAATAGCCAACTCTACTTGCTAAACCGTTAACTCCTTTTTCATCATATCAACATTTGAAACTAACTAAACAAGACTTAAGTTTCAGTCTAGGGGGATAACCCGATTGAGTTTACAAGCAAAGCCAATCTCAGCACCAAGATAACAAACAAAATTGGAATTTGAAGACGAGCATAAGCTAAACTCTTCTTAGGCTACAATGAAATGTCTTCGGATGAACTGATAAACACTTTTCCTCATGCAGCCAGACAATGCACGACCTTTCTTTCTTCAGAAGAAAATAAAGTGCATCTGCAGATTTATGAGTTATATCAACAAAGGAAGTTATCAACATGCCACTTCGCAAACCTTGCAATCAAATATACAGCTAAAGCTGAAATACACAGCAATTCAATCTGAACTGTTGTTTCCTCCTATATGCTAAACCTATTAAAATTGCGTCTTTAAAAAAGGAGAAACCTATTAACTGCAAAGTGCCTGCTATATTGGGAAGCATCACGATCACTGTCCCTTAAACACAATTGCAAATACTACTTCAGAAACAGAAAAATTTTCCAGTCAATAATGCACTTCATATAAATCCAGCCAGCTCCAATCCAAGTACATCAATGCTCAGTTATCTAATTCTTTAGCATTACTAGATGCAGAACTGAATTGGTTAGTATGTAGATGAACTAATAGTAGTACAACCTGCAACATTACTATACAAACTTGTGCTTGATCAACTTAATGCAAATTCTTTGCATACTCAGCACACCGACAAAGAACTTCTGCCAATTGCAGAGTCATTTGATACGGATATATCTTGAGCAAAATGAGAAGTCTACATTACAATGCACAATACTGGAAGTTTTACAATCAACTCTACAGGGTACTAACTGACAGTAGCACAACTTTTTAGGTAACTGACAGAACTCTGAACATCAACTTCACCATTCTCCAACATGGAGTAAAGACATTTGAGTAGGATATTTGAGCAGTGGAATTTATCCAACATCAAAACAGAGGTACTTAAATCAGATTGGAAAAGGCTGTATTTAGACAGAAACATAAGACACGTGCTTTTAACTTTTGCCATGCATTCTTTCTATATATATCATTGCACACCAGCAGTTATGGACACAAGAATGGGGATTTTGAAGCGGCAAACAGATCACATCGTGCACTCTTAAGGAAACAGAAACAGGTAAAGGGTTTTGCATGAAACTTTTTCCAGCATCATTATCTTGATGCACCTACGGTTTTTTACCAAAGATTATCTACATAGAGAATGTGCTAACAGTGAAGGCCAAGTATAAAGTCAAAAATACATATAGAATGCACGTACAAGGACTACAAATGCAATTTATCAGTTAGCCAAACAGAAAAAGATCCACAGCATATGCCAATTGAGAAGCTATGCAAACAGATGGAGAGACCCCAAAAGCTATTGAAACAAGAAAGCAGTACCATTGTCATGGAAGAAAATAATTTTAGTAACAACAAAAAGCCATATTTTACCAATTAAAAAAAAAGTTAGAAAACAACTCCATAAAATGCTCATGAGAAATAACAGTATAACTGGAATCAATGTATTTTATCGCTGAGAAAGGAACTAGGTTAAAAAAAATACTCACGTTCAGCGATGCCGATCAGCTAATGGCCACTATAGAAGTGATTAGTATGTTACTGAATAGTTGTATGGTGCGCTGTCTGGCCTTAGTTTCATCATCATCCAAATTGTGCTGGTTGAGAGTAGCTAAGCAGCTTTCTGACAAGTGGAATTAAGCTTATCAAAGCAATCTGAAGCTGTTCTGAACTGTTCAAACGGATACTAACTTGCCCAGATCCTTTATTGTTAATGTTGACACGGCCAATCAAGTTTGTGTATCGTCCAATAGGTATCTGCGTTTGTGAATTGCATCCGATAGCAAGATCTCCATGCCAATCCATAACCGAGAGCCCCAAGGTTGAGAGGAAACGACCAAGAGGATGATCCTTGTCTCGCAGTGTCGCTTCCAAACTACCACCATAAGCAGCATCACCACGGCCAAACATGGCTCCCCCAGACACAACCAATGATCCCCGCCTATTAAAAGTTAACTTGTCCTCAATTTTCACCCCACCTGTCATGATGTCACCTAAAAGAGTTACTGAAAGACCAGCTGTTGCCTTATTCTTCCTGTAATTGCAGAATCTCGTCTCACTGCGAAGAGTATAAGCTAGGTCTTTACCAACTGATTGCATATCAAAACCTAAAGAAGTTGCTTTTCCATCCCCATGCTTCACTGAGCTTGCAATTTCCATTTGTAGATTGGTGTCCTTTTTGTCCTTTGAAATCTGACTAGACAAAGATATAGGGATCTTGTCTTTGACAACAAACAATCTTTCTACATTGATGCCCTCATAACCAACATCATGGTCCCAACCGTTGGGTTCTAGGACAGGCCTCACAAGCCACTGATTTGAAGAATCGAGATATCGATATCTATGAGTTGGATTATCAGAATCAAATGAAGCAGGTAATGCCAAGTCTGGCATGGGTACTGGCACTGATGCTGCTCCACCAGTCTCCTCATCTACATTTTCGCTGGAATCAGATGGTGGTAAATTTTCAGCCGCAGCTCGCATTTTCTTCATCATCTTCCGCCTCTTCCTCTCTTCCTTCAACTGCTTTTTCATAAAAAGTTTTTCCCTGTATTCTAACTCATCATTGTACGCCTTCTTCTGCTCTTTGGACAACTTTGCCAGCTGAGCTTTGGTCAAGCATTTGAAAGGTGGAAGTTGATCATATTCTGATTCATCTTCCGACTCTGAAGACTCATCCAGATCATCATCTAAAGCCTCATTGTCATCATCAAATTGCTCTGCTGGTAGTTTAACTTGTGGCCTTGACTGTAGAAGGGATGACAATAGGAAAGGCAAAGGAGGGGATCTTGCTCTAGTGGCATAAGGCTGTCCCGGTGCACTACTATCTTGTAATTTAAGCAATGTGTTTGCTTCAGCCAAAATTTTTGATGCAAATGACAGAAGTAACAAGTGAGGCCTCCAAACCTGTCCATTAGGCAACACCCTCTGTCCGGCCCTGTTAGTCCTGCATGCTGAGTGATTCTCAACTAGCGAAACAGGATTCATAAGGCGCATATCTCCAGCAGCCTGACGTATTGCTTGCTGGACAACATGTGAGCGCTGAGTTACAAACATGTCATAGCTTGTCACAGTACCATTGGGGCCTTCAGGTGGAGCAGACGCAGCATGTGTGAGAACAACTATGGCGTTAAACCAAATTGATGGTCCAAAAACTTCAGTAATTGTCCTCAACAATGGCATGTCACTATTATCTCTGCTCTGCATATCCAACCTGTCAAGATACAGAACAATATCTGGGGGTGTCTTCTTAATAAATCGTTTGACAGAATGAAGGATCTTCTCATTCTGGCGCTGGTCTGACCAGGAAGGAAGAAGCCCGGGAGTGTCAATTACCCGAACCTTGATTCCCTGCACAGTGCCAACAACATCCTGAACCTTTTTGGTCCCTATCTGGAAAGCATCAGTGTCAAACTTAACCTCATCAAATATCGAATTGATGGTTGCACTTTTACCAACACCTGTTTTTCCAAGAACCATTATTGTGCAAGAGAAGTCCAGGGGTTCTTGTCCAGCTGCCTCAAGTTGCTCAGCCAAAGCACTTGCACGATCAAAACTAAAAGCACCAACACGACCTCCACTTCTCCCCCGCAGCTGTTCAGCCAATCCCAATCTATACAAGACCTGAGCAACCACCACATTATGTGGAGTCTGTCCATTCCTATGAGCTAGACGCAAGAACTTGACTCTTATCATCTGGAGCTTCTCACGTGTCTCGTCATATTCATCAGCCTCTCCATTTGTGGATTCTTCAACAAGCTGGTTTTGTGCAGGAGATGCTGTTCCATTTACACGAGGCTGCTGAACCACTCTGGGAGCAGGTTCCAATAGCGGGGCAGCACGACCAAGGCCGGCAGGTGCCGGTATCCGAGTTGCAGATGCACTGGAAGATGATGGGCCATCTGTTGCAGATTTCGCTTCAGGTTCCCTAACCCTAGGAACACTTTGTTTCGGGTCCTCTACAACTGACTTTACCAATTCCTTCACTACAACTTTATCGATTCCAACACCTGCACGTTGAGAAACCTTCGAGACCTTCTCATGATTGTCAGAAGGAAATGCTTCAGATGATTTAGACATTTCATCATCTGCAGTCTCTCTGCTTCTTACTGAAATTCCAGTAGAGTTCGCAGAAGCTGAAGTGCCAGAAGAAACAGAAGCATCTTTCTGCTCATTGGTCTTGTCATTCAAATTCCCTGGTTCCATAGTAGGGGACTTGTTTAATTCCGGTCCTTGATGATCAGTAGCATCACCCATTGGTTCTGGACCAGTTGATTCTTTTTCTGTCACTTCTGCCTTCAAGGGGGAGCTTCCTTCTTGTAGAATAGAAACAGCGTTGTTGTCTGGACCATCTATCTGCTGTTTACCCTTACTAATACTGTCAACTGGTTCTGGACTACACACTGCTTTTTCTCCATCTAACTGCTGCAGTTCACCTTTATTACTACCGCTAACTGGTTCTGGACTATGCACTGCTTTTACTCCATCTATCTGCTGCTCTTCATCCTTATTACTTCCTTTGACTGGTTCTGGATTACACACTACCTTTACTCCATCTATCTGCTCCTCCTCACCCTTATTACTACCGTTAACTGGTTCTGGACTGGGAATTGTTTTTTCTACATCCATCTGCTCTTCATTCATATTATCACCAGTAATCCTTTCTGGACCAGGCCCTGCTTCTTTGAATTCATCACTTGGGTTCAAGCTTTCTCTGAGGTGACCATTTGTGGAAGCATCATTAGGGGAAATATCTTTATGCTCTTCATCTTTAACATCAGAATTCAAAGATTTGAGATGAAGTGAATGCACTCCTTTCAATTCAGTATCTCCTTCATCTTTCAGCACAGAGCCAGAAATAACTGAGACATTGTTGTGGACGTCAGCAGCATCCTGATGCCCAGCAGGCTGAACAGCAGATGTTCCTATCACATCAACCTTCTTTTCGTCATGCAGCAAAGCATCTTTGTAAGAATGTACCTGGTTCTGCAGAACATTATTACCCATCTTCGCCTCATTAACATCCTGAGCATCCAATTTTCCATGAACCACTTTATCCTGTTGATCAGAATCTGTTTCCTTTGCATCACCATGACTTTGAGTTTCTCCCAAGTTCACATGATCAAAAACTCCATTCTCAAACTCAGCTGGTTCACCTGACTTATCTTTCCTTTCATCCCGATTTACTGAAGTTTCAATTTCTATAGTAGCAGCCAGATCTGCAACCTCAGTGATGTCATCTTTACCCTGCTCTGCTAGGATATTCTGCTCAACCACTTTTGTTTCATCCGGTGAGGCGATTCCATGAAAACATTGCTTCTCAACTGAAGGCTCCTCTTTCAAGTTAACATCTGCCTTCTGGTTGGACTCATCATCAGCATGTTGTATCTCTTGCAAAGCTTCAACTGCTTCCTCAAAGTTCTCAACATCATCCCTGGACTCGGAATCTCCACTGACCTCAGGAGAACAATTAATAATCTCAGAGTTTCCATCATTTCTTCCCTCACCAACAACTCCATCCTCAACACCAACACCAGGAGTCTCTGGCTCTATTGCCTCCTCAAACACTTCATCTCCTTCGGATTCCTTCGATACATGTGACACTACAGCTACCTTATCCTCTGGCCGCACTTCAACAATTTCATCTACCACACCATTTCTCTCCTCTATTCTGGTCTTGCCAAATACTTCCTCCCCATTTTCCATCATAAATAAACCTCAACAAAACCTAGATTCACATAACAAAATGAACAACAGAATTAAAAAAAAATATAGCAGTACAGGGAAACCAAATCATAAACTATCAGCAGTGAACAAAAATCAAGGGGAAAAAAACTAGCACCCCAAAATACCAAATTATCTATTCCGAACCATAAAGCAATACAAACTGATTAATCCCCAAGAGCAGAGTAAACTACAGCAAAATTTTAAAACAGAGCTTAGAAATACCCCATAGAACTTTTCTCAAGAATTACAAATCCGCAGGAAACAAAAATCAAGGCATTATATATTAGTCCCATAGAACAACCAATTGAATTAAAACCCCATTTACCACGTCAAAATGAGATCTTGCAATAGCTTAGACAGCACAGCAGTATTCTCTTTAATTCTAATCAAACTAACAAAAACCCAGAAAACCAAACAACAATAATAAATGAGATCTCACAATAACTTAAACTACAGGTCTAGAATTAAATTTCAACAGCATGAGTCAAGCCAGAATAAACCCTAGCACCCAAAAGATCACATTCTCTCGTCGGACCCATATAGCAAATAGAAAAAGATTAAAAACCCAGAAATTAACCT
Source organism: Solanum clarkiae (assembly GCA_011800125.2). Lineage (NCBI taxonomy): Eukaryota > Viridiplantae > Streptophyta > Magnoliopsida > Solanales > Solanaceae > Solanum > Solanum clarkiae. The sequence goes on from JAABOM020000001.1 coordinate 38,706,951, forward strand.
AACCACAGTGAAACCAGATCAGAATAGAGCTCAGATTACCCATTAGTTTTTTCTCAGTAAACAAAAACCCCAGTAAAGGATAGATACGAACAAAAAACAGTAAAAATGGTCAAAAGGAAAGGGAAAAGTACCAGTGTATGTGGATGACGATGGTGAAGCCGGTGATAGAAAAAGGGTATTTGCTAATATAGCTAAAAAGAGAAGATCTTTCTTCTTGCTGTGTTTGCCTCAATTTCTGGAGAAGCGAAAAGGGGAAAAAGAAGAGCAGTAGGTGAGGATAAGGGGTTTATCGACGGATTAAGAGGGTTAACTCCTTTTAAGATCCAACGGTGATAACATCAACCCGAGCTTTTGTCGCGCTACAAGTCACACTATCACGTGTTGTCAAACTCATTTTAATTGTTATATTTATTAATATTTTAAAATTATTTTAAATTTAAATAATTAAAAGAGTATTAACTTTTTTAGTATTAACTAGTTTAGTATATGTGCATTGCACATATATATCACATTAATATTATTAAATTGAATATTTACAAATATTTGAAAAATAATTTTAAGAATTTTCATATTTTTAAAGTAATATTAATTTAGCATATGTGTATTAAATGTATATCATGCGTCTATAATAAAAATATATATAAAAAATATACTATCTCTACTTTAACATTTTCCTCCCATAAAAGAATAAATTATTAAAGACAATTTTGTCATTGTAAGACTCAAAAAATTAAATTGTATAAAAATATTTTTAGTCTATATTCTTTTCGCTTTAGAGAATACTCATGCGATAAAGTTGACTTTATTTTTTTGTGTAGTTAACCTTTTTTTTTATTAACATGTTTTCTTAATAGCATAAAAATAATATAATTGTTTAAACAACAATTTCTTATTGATAAAGATAACATAAATTTTTAATTGTTATTGATCTATAGTTTTTTTCTTAATATGGGCAAATTTTAGACTATTTTAATATATTCTTAGTATATTTCTACTCTAACAATACAAAATTATACTATGAATAACGCAAAATTTTTTAAAAATAATACAGTTAAGTATATTTTAAATATTATTATTTCTAAAAGTCTAATATTAAGAATAGTTTTTTTCCAAAGAATTGTTGAGTTCTATTAGTAGGTTTGTCCTTACTAAAAATAATAAAATGATATTGAATATTGTTTACTCTCTCCAAGCATGACTGCTGCTTTGAACAGTTGTTTTCCTTATTTATGTGATACTTTTTTATGACTTTTGAGTTAGAAACATAAAATTAATTTGTTAAGAGAAAATTCAAGTATGTATAGTTATTTAAAATAAAATAATTATTTGTAATAAAGTATATAATATTATTAATCCAAACTTGATGTAAAAATAAATGCATTACTTACCGTTAAGACAAATCATCAATTGTCACTGTCAATTTTTTTTTCTATTTTTTCCTAAAAGGTAAAGTTCATAAAATTATGTCATAAATGTTGCAAAACAAACTAAAATCATGTTATTACAAATAAATGATCTAGATAGATAAAGACAAAATATAACAATATGAAAAAAAATTTAATTACGTAAGATGTACATAGGTAAAATTTTCAAAAGAAAAATACTATATAAAATAACAATATAATCCCATTCAACTTATTTATTTATTTATAAAGGTCTTATATATAAATATCCTATCATTAATTAGAACTTATGCTAAATTTCTATTCAATGAGTATGTTATGTTTTGTCCATCAATCTCGGATGGAGCCAAAGATTGACTATTTTTTTGGTTTTGGAGTATGATGGAATAAAGCAAAATGGCTCTTTAAACTGTCTGCGCTTCTTTCATTTGTGAAGTA
>JAABOM020000001.1:38708891-38742457 GCA_011800125.2 Solanum clarkiae
TGAATCGTGAGATATTATATATTATTTTACCTGAATAGATGAAACTTGTGAATCGAGCGAGATGTTAGTTACAGAGAAATTTTTAAATAGCAAAAATTTATTAGACTCAACTAACTAAACTAAGGACATAATATAATCTGAATGAAGCAAGTTAAGGTAGCATAACAATTAATATTATTTTATTCAAATTCAAAAAAGTGAAAACAAAAGGGAAAAGAATATGAAACAAAGTACGTGAGTGTGTAATATAAGTAAACTTGAAAATCAAATTGAAGTTCGGAAAAAAGTATAAAATAAGATTCAACACCACTTAGCACAAATTGATGAAGGAGATGAATGAATCAATTAAAGTGAGTAAGAGAAATTGATTGTAATCATAAAATAAGAAAATACAAGTCGAATTGTTGATTGTTAATGATTGATGAATCAAAAATTGAAATTGAAGTGTTTTTATAGAAGTAAAGAAGTCATAAATAAAGAAAAGATAGGAAATAATATTTTATCATCTTTAGGACAAAACCTTTCATTATATAATTAGAATTCATGATGAAATTAAAAAAAATTTATTGAATAGTAGAGTCATAAAGGAAAAAGGAAAAGAATTTGACAAACTAATTAATTATGAAAATATTAAGAGAATAATTAAGAAAACTTTAATAATCTTTAATCTAATGAATTCTTTGACATGAATTTCTCATACCCTTTTTTAAACTCTGTTGGAACGTGTTCTTCTTCTTCTTTTTTTTTTTCTTTTTTTTGTGCCTACTTTTATGAGAGATGATTTTTCAAAGTTTTTTTTTGTTAATTATATAGGAAGTTTTTTATTTTTCTTTTTTTTTTAGATCAAGTCTATTCTAGTTACAAAAAGATTCTTCATGTATGAATTTAATTATAATAAGATTTTTTTTTCTCTAGTTAATTTTTATTATTTTTATTATATTTAATATTAAATATTATTAAAATAATATAATAATAATAATTAAAAATAATGATGAAAAGACAATTTTATCTAAAGCCCTTTTAATGAAGGGCAAAAAGTTCAAACAACATTATTAAATACCTTCCGAAAACACTTTTTCTATTTCTATGAGGTAGTGTTAAGATCCGTGTACATTTTACTCTTCTTAGACCACACTTGTGGGGCTTCACTAGGTATATTTTTGATATTGCATTAGTTAAACAACACTTCTAATTTAATTTTTCTTAAACATTGTGCCAAACTTTATCAGGACAGTTAAAATAAGACAAAAGAGTATATCCCACCGTTTTTATTTTTGACTTAATATAGAGTTGAAAAAAATAAAATTTATAATATTAAATTAAATGTATATTAAAATATTTTTAATCTCATTATCTTAAATCTATTATGTATAAAGTTCAAATTAAAAAATTATCAAAGAAAGAAAGTAATTTGTTTAAAAATCAAACTTTTAAATATTAAGGTGAGCAAGTTTTTTGTAGTAATTTTTTTTTATTTTTTTATGATTATTAACTATTTCAGTTTGCTGAAAAATATAAGCACGGTATAGTAAACGAACAACTGATTGTGTTAAGACGTATACTTCAACCCTCTACGCTCTCTTACTTTTTTTAAAATGATTTATGTGATTTTTTTTATATGCAATATCATGATAAGTTTGATGTTTATTTTTTAATTTAGATTTGCATAAAGAAAATCGCAATTAATTGCTTTTGGAATATGCTTTGGTGTACGGAAGATTCTTGAAAATGCAAAGTTAAAATGGTAGGTAGCTAAATACCTTATTGAAATTTATGTTGCAGTATTTGAAGCATAGAACTCCAACTAAATATGTAAAAGATTAAAATTTTCACTCCTATCAATTAAATTAACATAAATAAGGAATGATAACCTACTATAGTTCATAATTAAATGACGGTATAAACTTTTTTACTACATTAGTAATTTAATATACATAGTTTAAATCTTTCGTGTGTTTGGCTTCAAAACTTAAATTAGTAATAGTTCAATTAAATACGTAAAATAATTTTCACAAATTTGCTGATCCAATCATTAAATTATAAAAAATAGAATATTTCTTTTATCTTTTTATTTACATACTTCTTAACTCAGTTTAACTATCTTTTTCTATTTTAATACGTTTATGAAAGTAGTATATCTTTAAATGCAATTTTAAATATCATCTATTCTTGATCAATTCGAAATTCTTACCTAGGTAACCAATAATTTGACCAAACAAGGAAGTTGCATTTTAAGACTTTAACTTAAAAAGTCTACTTTAATTAGCTAATTTAAGTTGCTTTTAAACAAATTTGTTATTTAAAATAAAAAATGGGCCGGGAGGCCCAAATTTCAATTTAAAGAATGTATTTAAAAATTAGCCATATATAATAGAGAAAATTTCACAACTAGTGAATATATTAAGCTTAATAAGATTCTATAACTATAGTTTGTTTAATTACACTTTATGATTGTAGATTTTTTTTATGGATATTTGTATTTGTATATTTTGCTTGTTAATATACAAAAAAAGTATACAACTATAAATTTTTCATAACTTATCAAAATGAACTATATCAACAATTTGTATATAAATAGTTAGCAATTATGAATTTTTCATAATTTATATAAATCAAATGTATCAATAAAGTTTATATAAACAACTAGAGTAAGTATATATTAATTCTAGATTTATACAATTAGAACCGAACTATACAAATTTTAGAAAAATTAATTAAATATATGTGTGTTTAGTAACTAATCGAAACTATAGCTAAAATACATAATAACCATTACATATTTGTCATTTTGCATAACTTTTCCTATATAATAATTGCATCCATTTCTAAACCATTGATTCTAAATTTCAAATTCGTCTCTAAATTAAAGTCTGTATTTGTCCCATGATTAAGCTATTAGTCACGTTAGTTTGGTATCTCTCTCTCTCTTTTTTTTCTTTTTTGCATATTTTCTTGGAAGCTTTCATCTTTTTGCTTCTTTAAAAGTTTATCATCTGAATGACTTTATCTCAACATATAATTAAGAAGTTTTTTGGTCAACAATTTAAAATAATCTAGCATTTTTATAGTGTAAGTTTTATGTATTGATATTGATATGTATATTTTTAAAAATTAAACAATCAAGCCATGACATAATTGCAAACAATTTTATTTAATAATGATATATAACCTATAACACATGATGGACAACCAGTTATGCCTGTATAAGAAATTCAATATATTATAATTGTTTCTAACTTAAATTTTCTCCCTTTTTCCAAGTGGCACAATATTTGTCACCTGCTACACGTTTTAATACTTTACTTCAAAATATAAAAGACTTACTCTCAAGACTTTGATTAATATATCATTATTGTGTTCATATTGGTTGTTGAAACTTCTTGTATAATTCCAAGATGCCGTATATTCTATTGAATTTTCCTTGTCTAAAATTTATACTTCCCTATTTTAATTTATTTGTCTGATTTACTTTGATCATATCAAATTTGAGAAAATTTATAAATATTATGATAAAGATGGATAAAATATATTAAAATATTTTTTAATCTTATAGTCTTACATATAATGTGGAGAATTAAAATTAAAAATTTTTTAAAAAATAAAAGACATATTTTTTGTGAAAATAACCTTAAAAAAATAAATAAGACAACTAAAGTAAAATAAAAAGAGTAAAATACAAACATGATAACTTTAACTTGTTTAATACTACGTATAAAACTTCCTTTTAACATATAAAAAATATAAGTTCTGACCATATGTGTGGAAATTTAGATGAGGGTCTGACCACATAAGTTCTAGGTATTCTGCCTTTGGGATTTGAGATGAGGATTTTCGTAAACAACCTCTCTACTTTTATGAGGTAGCGGTAAGGTCTGCGTACAAGTTACCCTCCCCAGACTCCACTAGTGGGATTATACTGAATATGTTGTTGTTGTTGTATATTTTCGTTCCGCCACATGTTATTGGCATGCGAAGCTATGCGTATTTACTATATATTTTTAATTTATACAAAATAGAAGTGTGGGTAAAAAAAAATGAAATTCACAACAAGGGTTAAATAAAAGACAAAAGCCAAATATTGGACAAAATATAGTTAACAATTGTGACTTCCAATGGTCGATTTACCAAGCGTCATTTGCACATTTGGCCATATTTCTTTGACGGAAATCTTTAATTTTTTCAACTAAGAAAAATATTTTTTTTAATACATAAGTTTATATTTTTATGTCATAATATTTTATAAATTATGTTTTGCGTCTTTAAAGAACTCATGTTCTGATTAAATGCTATTAAAAGTAATTCCAAATGTTACAGGCTCATAAGTTTCTTATTTTATTTGGTATCCAGTATTCACATTGATATTCAACTATATTCGGACTCATGCCACGTAGGGTCTTATTTTGGGGGAAGCACTCCCTATCAAAGATTTTTTCATTCTCAAAGTCCGAACTCGAAACTTTTGATTAAGAAAGAAACAGCTTCATCCGCTGCACTACATTTTATGGCAGTGGCTTCTTTGTATCTAACTAACCAACCCAATTTAAAATTTGTTCAGACAATACGAAAATATTGTAAGGAAGTTTCTTTACTTTTCGTAATTGAACAAAGTTCCAACTTGCATGAAAAAAAAAAAAAACAGAGGGAGAGGCGTTATAATGCATATAAATATTAAAGGTAGAATACTTAATTTTCTCCGACTACAGACGTCAAAGAGAAAAAATCCCAGAAGAAGAAGACAACTGCTAGATTGCTTCTGCTTCTTCTTCTTCTGTTGTGAAAATGGGTTCTTTTTTCTCTACACAAGTGCAAAGAAGAAAATCAATCCACGCTCAAAAGAAAATTCTTTATGATCTCGAGGAAAAAACTAGCATTGATTTTCCCGGTTCTGATTATCATGCAACTGACAAGAAAAATTGGATGTCAACACTCGCGTTGGAGAAACTTGGCGTGCATCAGATAATTTGGCCGGGTACCCATGATTCAGCAACTGACAAAATTGGGATCCCGTTTATTTCTCGCCCATTTGCCCAAACCCAATCTCTGTCCATTTACAAACAACTGGTAACATTAAATTGTGTGATCATCTCTATTTTATTTTAAATGAACGTGATCATCGAGTACATTTTTATTTACATTTGACAGGCAATGGGCACCCGTGTCCTTGACATCAGAGTTCAAGAAGATGGTCGTGTTTGTCATGGCATCCTAGTTTCTTATAAAATTGACGTTGTCATCAACGACGTCAAGAAATTCCTGTCGGAAACCCAATCGGAGATCATAATTCTCGAGATCCGAACAGAGTTCGGACACGATGATCCACCAGAATTCGACAAGTACTTGGAGAATCAATTGGGGGAATTTCTTATCGACCAAGACGACTCTGTTTTCAACAAGACAGTAGCAGAGCTATTGCCGAAAAGAGTAATATGTGTGTGGAAACCAAGAAAATCACCTCAGCCAAAACATGGAAGTCCATTATGGAGCGCTGGGTATTTAAAGGACAATTGGATTGACACTGATTTGCCTGAAACAAAATTCGAGAGCAATATGAAGTATTTGAGCGAGCAGCCGCCGGTGAAATCCCGGAAATATTTTTACAGAGTGGAGAATACGGTGACGCCTCAGGCTGATAATCCGGTGGTGTGTGTGAAACCGGTGACGAATCGGATTCGTCCCTATGCAAGGTTGTTTATAAATGATTGTATTTCTAGAGGTTATGGTGATCGGTTGCAAATATATTCCACGGATTTCATTGATGAAGATTTTGTGGACGCTTGTATTGGACTTACTAATGCAAGGATTGAGGGCAAGCTCTGAATCTATTTCTATTACCTAAGCTTCCTCCAACAAATCCTATCGATGTTTGTGTCTTGTTTCGTTTCATAAAATATGCATATTAATTATCAATCATTGATTATATTGTTACGCATACTCAAAATTGTTTGCTTATGAAATTCAGATTAAATTGTGTGTAAATGAATTGATGGTAAGTTGTACTGAAATCCCACATTGTTTGGAAAGATATGTACTTTTACCTAAATGTCGCTTGACCAGTTTAATTATCGATCATTTTCCAACCAAATAAGCACAAGTATAGGTATCAGTTTATGCCATTTGTGGGAGTCCGAAGCTAAAAAGACAACAAATTTATTGAAAATTTTCAAAATGGCAATTATTTTTTTATATCAAAACTGTAAAGACGTAGCCATATTCCAGCGTGAAGAACGGAAAAATAGGCTGCTGGGAAGTGCGGCTGAAAATTTGCAAAAGGCGAAGGCTACTTACGCATTTGTCCTCCTTTTTGTTTTGTTTTTTTTTCCCTTTTCCGTTAACAACTTTTTCTTGTACTATTTTTTTTTTAATGATATTGTATATTTTTAGGCTCTTTTAAATTAATAATTAAAAATACAAACAAAACATATTCAAAAAATAAAATAGATACGGCTAAAATATGTGAAATTGAATTTTAAATTATTAATTATTATGATCTATAGTTATTTTAATATTTTAAAATTAAAATTATAATTATCCAACTTTAAAAAATATGAATGATTTTAAAGTTGAAAGTAAATGTACGATAAAATAAAAACTAGAATAATACTGAAGTTGTAAATAAATTAGATAAAAATGTGCATTCCAATTTATTTTTACAAAATGTTGCATGCATTGGCCACCGTTAAGTGCTTAAAAATAATTTTTATCTTTTCCAGACATATTCATAAATTTATTTTTATTCCTTAAGGATAAATAAAAAACAAAGAAGGAATTGATAATTCCATATCAAGTTTAGAGGAATGATAATAAAACTTTGCTTGAAGTAATGTGTTAGGAAGTAACATACGTCTTGAAAAGCACTATCAATTGTGAATTTGCATACTACCATTTTAAGTAGGAAAAAACTGCATATCCATGCTATTTTATGTAGGAAAAAAATACGATATCATCGATTTTATTTCACAAAATCGAATAATTTTTCGTCTTCCAATTTTATCAAGAGCATTCGAAACATCAAAAAGTTTGGCACTTGTTCTTTCGTAATGCCAAGACTATGAAGATTGTCTCTACGAGGAAACATTACAATTTAATGTCTTTGGACCATTTAAGATAGTGTATATTTTTATAGTGCTAGATATACTTACACTATACGTATGATATACATACATATTCACAAAATATATTAGTGAATTGTATAAATAGGGTATATTTCGGCCATATTGATAAATCAGATGGCCAAAGAATATATTTACACAAGTTAAACTTTTGTTTGGGAGCAATGGGCGGAGCTACATTAACCCAAGGGTGGTCAGATAAACACCTTTCGTCGGAATTTTTTTCAAATATATAGATTAAATATAGACATTTTGATATGTATATCAATTGTTGAACACCCTAGATACAAAAATCACCCATCCATGTTCTAAAAGTATGAACACCCTTGACGAAGATTCTGGCTCCGGTACTGTTGAGAGCCAAAGAATGCATTGATCGCAACTTAAAATGTATAATTTTTTTTGATAGAAGTATTGAAAATATTTTTAAATTTTGACACAAATTATTATTTTTATCTTTGAATTATTGATCGTCTAAAAGTGCCCATCTACTTCACTAAGTTTAATTGAATTCAAATATACCTCGACCTACCCTGATTTGTCACATGACATATCGAGTGGCCTCAAATTCTCGTAGAAGCATAAGAATCTTAATAAAAAATCGATAGAAGCATTGAAAACATCATTAAAACTTGATGAGAATTTAGAAATGTATTTCACTCATGTGACAAGATTGATGGTGTATTTAAGTTTAACTAGACAAAGTATAAGGATGTTTTTAAGACCGTCAATAATTTCGGGACAAAACTAATAACTTACGCCAAGTTTATGGGTGTTTTCAATACTTTTCTGGAATTTTTTTTTTCACCATCAAATTAGTTAAATCTACAACAATATGAAGGTCTTCATATCAAATGATATGACAAACATAATATATAAAATGATAACCTTTATAATCAATTGAACTAAGTATAATTTAAAAATTCTTTACTCTGTGACTACTGACTATAGCCCAATATGATCTCATGCGACCAATCATAATTTGACTACAACAAAACGATCCTACAAAAATCTACGTACAAATCTCTCATCTTATATTTATTAAAAATATCTTACTGAAAAATGAAACATACGTTATACACCTTATGTTTTAGATGTCCTGATCTTTTCTACCTGCTACACGTTTTAATACATTATAATTCTAATATTATATTGTCACAACTTCTTGGATAATAATTCTTGTAATTATTGTCAAGATGGTTGTCAAATTCTCCATTTGCCGTCTGGCGCATATCTCACCAGCCAGTGGGAAAATCTAAAAATGAAATAATTAAATTCAATCCAACAATTATAAATAAAAATAATAGCAATTACGACTTTTCTACCAATAATTCCAGTGAAGCCGACCCCGCAGTATTAAAGACAACTGGACCAATTACTTTCAAGTCATGTCAAGACAATCCATCGATATTAAAATATTGAAAAGGAATTTTCTTTATTTTTTGTAATAATAATTGAAGAAAATTTGTACGCTGTATTGGGAAAAAAGGCGTTATATTAAACGCAGAAAACTTAATGCTTTCCTACTACGAACATTAGAGAGAGGAAAAAAATAGTTCCAGAAAGCTTCTTTCTTTTTGAGGTATTGTGAAAATGGGTGCTTTTCTCTCTAAACAGATGGAAAGAAGGAAAGCAATCAGTACTCAAAAGAAACTCCTTTCTGATCTCAAGGAAAACGATAGCACCGATTTCCCTGGTTGTGATTATTGTCCAGGCGATAGAAAAAATTGGATGTCAACACTCGACCTTGATAAACTTCATGTGAATATGATTGTTTGGCCTGGTACACATGATTCAGCAACTAACAAAATCGGGATCCCATTTATTTCTCGCCCTTTTGCCCGAACACAATCTCTGTCCATTTACAAACAGCTGGTAATATTAAATTATGAAATCATCTCATTAAGGTCTATGATATTATGTGACTAGAGACTACATTTTTATTTACTTAATTATATTTTCGACAGGCAATGGGCACCAGAGTTCTTGACATTAGAGTTCAAAAAGATGGTCGCGTCTGTCATGGTATCTTAGTTTCTTATAACATTGACGTTGTCATCGACGACGTCAAGAAATTCCTATCGGAGACCCAATCGGAGATCATAATTCTCGAGATCCGGACAGAGTTCGGACACGATGATCCACCGGAATTCGATAAGCACTTAGAGGATAAATTGGGGGAATTTCTTATCCACCAAGACGACTCAGTTTTCAACAAGACAGTAGCAGAGTTATTGCCGAAAAGAGTAATATGTGTGTGGAAGCCAAGAAAATCACCTCAGCCGAAACATGGAAGTCCGTTATGGAGCGCTGGGTATTTAAAGGACAATTGGATTGACACTGATTTGCCTGAAACAAAATTCGAAAGCAATATGAAGCATTTGAGTGAGCAGCCACCGGCGACATCCCGGAAATATTTTTACAGAGTGGAGAATACGGTGACGCCTCAGGCGGATAATCCGGTGTTGTGTGTGAAACCGGTGACAAATCGGATTCGTCCACATGCAAGGTTGTTTATAAAGGAGAGTATTCGTCGAGGTTATGGTGACCGGTTACAAATATATTCCACTGATTTCATTGATGAAGATTTTGTGGATGCTTGTATTGGACTTACAAATGCAAGGATTGAAGGCAAGCTCTGATGTGAAGGTGGATTTACACGTTTGCTTCAAGAATATGAGAATTGTTGGGTTGATTTGTCAGTAGATCAGTCGACATTATTAGTCGAAGGACCATTTTATGTTCAGCGTTCTTATCAGATTCGTGTGTGTATTGGTTAGTTACCACTTGTTTACTCGGAAAAAATTGTTTGGATTGGAACTTGAAATTCTTATATGTTGTGAAATTGTGTGTAAATGTACCTATTGAAATTTACACTGTTTGGAAGGATACGTATTTTACAATTTACGTACATGGCTAGTTTTCACTACTACATATAAGTTGAATATAACATAGGGAAAAAAATAATATTCGAAAGTTTTTCCAATTAGGGCAAGAACAAGTTTCCTGTCACTTTCTAATCAAGTAAGCAAAAGAAGATATTTATCAGCATTCAGCAGATTATGCCATGTGTTCCAATTCAATTCACATCTACAAGGCCAGAAAAAGAAAAATTAGTGTAAAGCAAAAGTGACTACATTGACAAAATGATGAAAGTGATGTGATTGATGCCCATTGTTATCCACTAGCCTAAATGAATAAGCACTGGGGTTCGTCCGGACGACTAATCTCCACGTAATCTCTAAATTGATTATTTGTTCAAGTCATACAAACAGTCATTGATGCTTGATTTAGAGTATATTAATTACATCATATCCATTGGCCCTGAACATTAAGCAGAAATGCTCTGTGTACCGAATTATTATTTTTATTTTTTTTAAAAAATAAATGTTATTTCAGTTGTAGGGTCATTTTAATGTGAGATGTTTGGTATATTCATTTATTCTTAATCTGTCAACCCACCTAACTGGACGGAATTTACAAGTAGGCAAATGTTTTTACCAGGCTGTGTAAACGAACATATCAATATCATGACAACAATATATTCTACTTATCCATGATTTGTCAACCAGAGTTTAGCTTCTTTTGGGAGCAAATATGAAGAAAATGTTTGGTAATTATAGAAAATTTTGCCAACTTCAAGGATATCGATACCGTTTACCTAAAATTTAACAAACGGATTGCAACAACATTTTCTAGGAAAACAAACACAAGATTAACTTAGAGGTCACTTTTTTTTAGTCATGCCACATGATCACATATCTTTTAATCCAAGATGAATTAACATTAATCAGCTACAGCAATGTAATCTAGATACCAAAGATATTTAAAATGAGATTACGAGCCCAAAAATATAATTACAGTTGACGGCCATTCAATCAAAATAATTATCAAAGGATAGTTATTCGTTGAATGATAATGTATTGACAATGCTTATCTTATGTATATTATATATTGTATAATCATTGTATACTTTTTATGACTTTTGAAAAATTATATTGAATAGTCAATATATATCTTTTATGATTTTGATTATTTTTATATAAATAAAACATGACTATTGAATTGATGATTATTTGTGTAATTACTTCAGTGTAAAGCGTAATAGTGAAAAGCCCAACGTTAAGGCCCAAATGTAATATTGTTCCAAAACAAGCTCAGTGGCCCATAAGTTTGGTTCATTTAATTTCGCAGGAAACGTTGTTTTCACAATGACAAATAATTAGAGGACTTTTTAGCAAATATAGTTACTCATAAGTATCTTAATTAGTTTGTATAGTTTGTTATGAATATATACAAATTTGTTTGTGTAATTTGCTATCAATATACCAACATGGTAAGTAGTTTCATTGCTATAGGTATTTCCATTTGTATTGTTTGTTGTCAATAAGTATACAAATTCATTTATATATTTTGCTTAATTTACTGCCAATATACAAATTCGTTTGTACAACTCAATACTAATATATAAATTTGTTTATAAAATTCGTTGCCAATACATAAATCTGTTCGTATAATTTACTGTCAATATATAAATTTAGAAGTGTCTCCTAGCAACTCGGATGAAACATTAGTGGCGAACAGTAATTATTTAAAATTATAGCTATGATAAATAATTAATATATATATATATATATATTTGCTTTATCACGTTAAATACAATTGATTCTTCCTAAAGTAATTCTTTCAAAATCAAACACATTTTTTTTCCTAAAATGATATATATTAATACACAGAGAATTTCCCACGCAGACAAAAGAACTAAACTAAACTTACATCCAAAAACTGAAGCGGAATATGTCGTCACAAAGACGAATTAACTTATCCACCTTTCACCCTTAATTAGAGTCTCAGAAGCTTTGAGAAGAAATTTTTTTTTCGGATCGTGACAATGCATGAATTCAAATTTATTGAATCTCACGTGAATATCATAACTTGGATGGAAAAATCGAAGGAAAAAGAAAACTTATTTACTTTTTTAAGTGTGCTTTCACAATTACGATTTTCTGTACTTCCTTTTGTGCTAATATCTCATAATTATAACTATGATGCATGTAGGAAAAGTGTGTACACAGTGAAATGAAAACCCATCAAATAATATAGTGAAATCTATTGAATACTTCAAAAAGTAGTTGAAATTATGTTTCCAATTTAAGTACTAACGTGGCTTAGACGTTAGTACACATTTGCATTACTCTAAAGAAAATAAGTTAGTGACTTGCATATAAAACATCAGGTGGAAGAAGTGATAAGCTGCTTGATGCCTATCCAAAGTTAGAAATTATATATTGTCCGTCTCAATTTATGTGACATAATTATTTATAACGAAATCATGAATTATTTCATTAAGAATAAAACGAGAATTTTGAAGTGAATCCGTTTTCAGTGAACTAAAAAAAAAATATATCACATAAACTGAACAAAAAAAATATCGTTTTGACAACCATTATGGACTAAATAAGAAAGAAAGAAAAACAAAAAATAATGAACTTAAAATATCAAAATCCATATATTACAAGTTTGTCCTAGAAGTGTCCAAAAATCTGAATCTTCTTTGAACTTTCCAATGATGTTCAACCTTAACAATAAGAAAGCCAACTCAATTGTGAGATCACAACTATATATGTATGTTATATTAAATGTCTCAATTCTCAATCATCTTTGAGTTTGTTAATTCCTGTGGATGAATATTATGGGAGGTGATCAATTGATGAGTATTTTTCGTTGAAAAATTATATTTATAAGTTAAAAATCACCTGTAATAATAGATAACGTAATATAATAATCAAAAACATATAATCAATAACTTGGTACAATTAATTGGTCAAAACACATTGATTATTATTTATTTATTTATTGCATTATTAGTGCATAAAAAATAATGACTATACTTTAATTCCAAATAAATTGCTAAGATCAACTCTACCAATTTAAAAGTATTCATATCACCATCTCCATACTTATAAATTACATAAGTAAATAAATATATGGTATGTATTTACATTATATTACAATAGTTTGAAAAATTTACAATATATAGTTATAATTAAGATTTTATTGCTATTTTCTCTTTCTCTCTCGCCTCTCCTCTTTCTCTCTGCAATCTTTTGCCAGATATACAAATACATATGTATATCAGTTGCATATATACAATTATTTGACAGATTACATATTCAATTCGACAGATATACATATATAATTTGTCTTTCTCTACTTTCTGCTCTTGCCTCTCTCCTTCCTCTCTCGACATCGCTCACTCTCTCCTTCAGCTCCCAATTTCGCGTGCCAGATATACAAATATATATGTATATCAGTTACATATATATGCAATTACTTGACAGATATACACATACAATTTGCCTCTCTCTACTCTTTGTCCTTCCGCTCGTCTCTCTCGATCTCACTCACCTCTCTCCTATAATACGTAGCTATTAATCATAATTTTAGCAAACTACAACTATTTTTGACCTTATTATATTTCAAATGTTTGCTCTTTTTGAAAAATCCGCCACCGAGAAACAACATTCATGATTTAAGCTAGCTCGTTGAGGTTCTTGCACCTTCTAGAGAATATAGTCAATTTAAATCTAACCTAATATTTTGTAAGACGTACCAAACATCTATCTTATGAATATATTGGACTTTAATATCCAACAACAACGACATTACCCCAATGCCTCAAAGGCTCCCGCCCATTGCGGGGTAAGGGGGGGGGTCGGATGTACGCAGCCTGACCCCTATGTTTAAAAACATAGCGCGACTGTTTCCGGTGGACTTTAATATCCCAATAACATTAAAGTGTATAAAATTCTTCACAAAAATAAATGAATGAAGAACTAGGCGGGATATTGACAAGACAATGGAACAAAATTCAAAATCCATTTATATAACTCTCGATGTTTCATTTCGAATTGCACGTAAATGTTTGGACCATGAAGCTCCTAATAAAATACATAGTTCAATTATTGCAGTTATTATAAAGAATGGCCTCATATTATAAAGTACAGCAATCGTATATTATGATGTATGACCTTATGGTCGATGGTAAAAACTATAGTAGCTATTTTTCTTGTGTTGCAATTAATGTATTCATGGAACATGACGATAATTTGAAGAATGAGTTGAAGCGCCGTCACACTTTTTGCATGCAATTTTTTTTTTCCACTAATAAAGATAGTAAACGATACAATGCACCAGCTTGATTTTTCTAAGTTTTATTTTTAAACTCATGTTGATAATAATTACACGCAAAGAGATAGAAACATCACACGATACATAGTTTTTGTGTCTTTTCTAAGAGAGAGTGATTTTTAGAACTCCATTGAACCTTTTATGACATGACTATATCTATATAATTTCACAAATAATATTTGAAAAAGCAGTATGCATGTAGATTTTATAAATTTTGACATGAAATTTCTAATTTTTTTAAAAAAATATAATTTATGTATTGTCAACTATGTAAAAAAAGATAATAATTGATAATTTATAATATTTCGACATAAAATTCTTTAAAGTTTTCCAAATAAAATTTGCATAATTTTCAACTATATAAACATACTATTTGCCATCATTGATAATTGACAATATAAAATATTTAACATGCATATAGAGTTTTTGTGATAAAAAACAATATTTTGATTGGAAACTAAAAATGTATTGTATAAATTGAGAGAAAAGTAATAGCTGAATAATTCAACCAACTTTTTTGCAGATATTTCGCAGTATTTATGGGTGTAGTCAGCAGTGATATTTCTCAATCCTACGTTACATTCTTTTTACTTATTTACATAGTAGATTATATTAAATGTGTTTATTAAGACTGCATACATTAATGGAGCTAAAAATTTTTATGAGAAATCAGGCGCTAACGATTCGGTAATAAACTGGTTCAAGTATTTGTTAAAAACATCTTTTAGATTTAAGAAACAACACAATCAACGAGTTTGTATACACGAGCAACGTACGTATGATGTATGGAAGCTAAAAATATAATATCTGTAAGAATGAAACGTACCTACACATTAATTAAAGATCTTAGATCCTAATCCTAAAAAGAAAAGTATTTGGTAGGAAAGTCTTTCTTCTTTTTTAGTTCTTACGACATAAATCAAGTTTGAAAACCAAACGATTGTTAAAAAAAATTGCAATAACCACTAAAAATGTAGTAAAATGATGAGGGACTGAGGTTTTTTTTTTCTTTTAATCACAGATTGTGGCTAGATATAAAAAATCTTAAGCGTCGGATAAAGTTCACAAATGACTATCTTTTACCCCCTAATAGCCACTGTTGTAGAGTAACTTCAAATTCCATTGATAAAATTACGATCAAAAGGTTTTATGATCATCTAGTCCATAAAATATGCAATATTTTTCGTTATTTGAATAGTTTATAATGAATTAGTGAAGAACATGAATATTAAAAAAAAAAATACTATATAGCGGTGGGAATAATTGGCAGCTCCATTACTTGCTAGGCAACCTTTGACATTCCCATTCACTCAACTGACATTGTAAGATATCCAATGGTTTATAAGATACTTGGTAAGCTATGAACGGCTAAAATGCTTGACTCAATTTCTTCGGCTACTACAAACATTATTTCCTATAAATAAGGTTGTAACGTCCATGAGTTTTTTGTTTTCCATTTTCTTGGAATGCTAGAGAGAAATTTGCGTTTGACCATTGCAAAACCCATACTGAATCATCCCCACCAACCCACCATCACTCCTATTGCCACCTCCTGACCTCCCTGTATGGCCAATTTCATCATTTTCCTAAACCCCCCTTAGGCAAACATTCTTCTTCTTTTCGTCTAGATTTATTAATTCCTCTGTATATTCATTTTGCGGTGTTTGAGAAAATTGCAAGTCCGCTATTACGATGGCGGACATAGTGAAACAAATTCTAGCACGCCCAATACAATTGGCGGACCAGATAACAAAAGCCGCTGACGAGGTTTGTAATTTCAAGGCAGATTGTCTCGAGATCAAATCCAAAACGGAGAAGCTCGCCGCGCTGCTAAGACAGGCAGCGCGCGCGAGCAATGATTTGTACGAGCGTCCCACGCGTCGAATCATCGATGACACGGAGCAAGTTTTGGACAAGGCACTCACCCTTGTGTTCAAATGTTGTGCCAGGGGATTGCGTCGGGTTTTCACGATTATCCCAAATGCTGCATTGAAGAAAACGGCACAACAGCTTGAGAATTCATGTGGTGATGTTCAATGGCTGTTGCGTGTGTCCACTCCAGCGGATGATCGTGATGATGAGTATCTCGGGCTTCCTCCGATTGCTGCTAATGAGCCCATTCTGTGTCTCATATGGGAACAGATTGCGATTTTGTGTACGGGTTCGTTAGAAGATCGTTCGGATGCAGCGGCTTCCCTCGTGTCGTTGGCTCGGGACAATGAGCGTTATGGGAAGTTGATTATAGAAGAAGGTGGGGTTGTACCGTTATTGAAATTGGCTAAAGAAGGACGATTGGAGGGTCAGGAGAACGCTTCGAGGGCTATTGGCCTTCTTGGTCGAGACCCTGAAAGCGTTGAACAAATTGTGAATGCTGGTGTTTGCTCTGTGTTTGCCAAGATTCTAAAAGATGGGCCTATGAAAATTCAGATTGTAGTGGCTTGGGCAATTTCAGAATTGGCTGCAAATCACCATAAATGTCAAGATCATTTTTCTCAAGCAAACACTATTAGGCTATTGGTTAGTCATCTTGCTTTTGAAACAATTCAAGAACATAGTAAGTATGCTATTGCTACCAAACACCAGAACATGTCGATACACGCAGCTGCGATGGCCCACTCTAATGGTTCTGGTGTTAGCAAATTCAGTGACACTGGAGGTAAACTTGATGATGATAAGGGTAAAATTCTTCACCCTATGGAAAATCAAACACCCAACCAAATGCATAGTTTGGTTGCGGCGTTGAAATCCCAGGCAAAGGATCAGTCCAACAATCCAGTAGTAAGTCCAAATCAACAGCAGCAGCGACAAAACCCACATCAGCAGAAGAACCACCATGTCGGACTTAGTGGGACTAGCATTAAAGGGAGGGAGTATGAAGATCCTGCTACAAAAGCTGAAATGAAAGCAATGGCTGCCAGAGCACTTAGGCATCTTTGTGCAGGAAATGTTAGCATTTGTAATCACATTACAGAATCACGAGCTCTTTTATGCTTTGCCGTTTTGCTAGAGAAAGGCCCTGATGAAGTAAAATATCATTCAGCCATGGCACTTATGGAGATCACAGGTAAGTGTGTCACATTCAGCTCACAGAATTATATTCACGCGTAAAATGTGCACAACCAAAGCTAGCCCGTCCAAATTTCTTTTAAGAATTGTTTGATTAATTCTTGATTAATCAAAGGAAAGGGAAGGTTGGATTTAGCTCAACTCGTTCGTTTGACACTCCTAAATGCAGGAGTTGCTGAGCAAAATTCAGATTTGAGACGTGCTGCTTTCAAGCCGACTGCACCTGCTGCCAAAGCTGTGCTTGATCAATTCTTGAGAATTATCAACCAGGGAGATTCAGAATTGCTGTATCCAAGCATCAAATCTATAGGGCATCTGGCCAGGACCTTTCGAGCAACAGAAACCAGAATCATTGGTCCATTGGTGGCTCTGTTAGATGATAGGGAACCAGAAGTAACTAGGGAAGCTGCTATTGCACTCGGCAAATTTGCTTGCTCTGATAATTTCCTGAGAGTCAATCACTGCAAGGCCATAATTCAGGCAGGAGGCACCAAACACCTTGTTCCACATGTTTACTTTGGAGAACAAATGGTTCAGATTCCTTGTTTGATTCTCTTGAGTTACATCGCAACTCATGTTCCAGACAGTGAGGCATTAGCTGATGACAATGCACATATAGCGTTGGAGTGGGCTACAAAGCAGGGACACCTAATGCAAGATCCTATAGTTGAAGAACTAGTGAACCAAGGCAGAGAAAGCATGGAACTTTATCAGTCCAGAGGCTCACGCCTGTGAACCTAGCAATTTGTATAATGCGTCTCAACTTTAGGTACTTCTTTAAACTTTCTACTTTTTTTCAGTTATGTTGGGAGTGCGTGCAATCTCTATGAGGTAAGAGTAAGATTTGAATACACTCCACTCTCCCAATCCCCACTTGTAGAACTACGTCGGGTGTATTGTTGATGGAGTGTATCCAAGATTAGCTTCATTGTACATTGACTAACATGTTCTCGATGTGAATCTCTCCTAAACACAAAAAGATTTGGGTTGTGGTAGGCTGATAAACGACATAAAGCCAATCAACAGTTATGAATAATCATTAAGACCTGCTCACCTAGAAATGTGTTGCATCAGACATTATGAGTCTAAAAATTGCAGACCCTAACTTATTTGGGACTGAAGAGTTGGTGTGTATGTTATGGTCGTTGTTTCATATTCTATGCTTGTTTTTCCTTTCAGTTGCAATGAATGAAGAATAATCCAGCGATCTGCTGCAATATGTTATTTGCATACCTCGAGTTTGATTCAATTTTGCCAGTGTTAATCATGGTTTAGGTTGAAACTGGAGGCCCTCTTCATGATGGACCCAAAGTTGATGATATCAAATGTGTAAACCAAACAAAGACACCTACCAGATCTAAAGGCAAATGGAGATTCAGATACAGTGTAGAATATTTGGAGCAGTGGTTAGAGATAGGTAATCAAGGCATAAATGAACAAAACTGGTAGGTCTTGCATTGGAAGTCGAAATGGTTGGAGACGTGCCCTCTTTGATTACTCAACTGTTCCCTCGAGACTATTTTAGATGTAATTCATTCCTCACTTGTACTCTTCTTTAGTATCCTGAATTTTGCACTTGTACTATAGTTAGATCATGTACATTTACCTCTCAAAAAATGTCAGCGTTACTGCACTATACTTCGTCAGTTTGCACAAAACCATAAATGGTCCTCCAAACAATTAAACACCAAAGCAAAGAAAACTCTCTCAATACTTATCGCTACTAGACGAATCACTGACGAAAACAGAGTCAAAAGTTATTCCATCAGCCCCAACCACTCTAAATATCTCCATGTTCATCAACAGCATAAAGAACTTGGTCTAAAACAATTTTGTTTAAGCATAGTCGAAAGAAGCAACACAAATAGACATCAGAAAGGGCATTTCAAACATAAATGGAATACACCCATGTCTCCCTCAACACACAAAAAGCAA
This sequence comes from Solanum clarkiae, assembly GCA_011800125.2. Taxonomy (NCBI): domain Eukaryota; kingdom Viridiplantae; phylum Streptophyta; class Magnoliopsida; order Solanales; family Solanaceae; genus Solanum; species Solanum clarkiae. The sequence continues at coordinate 38,728,193 of JAABOM020000001.1, forward strand.
CAACTCAAAGCTGTAAATAGTACACAAAGCTCGATTTTGAACAATACAGAGAAAGAAATCAATATAGCAATCATAGACAACGAACATTAATACATACGAATTAAAGGGATAAAGATTTAAGCAGCTGATTAATTGATATTGCTTCCAAAACATGTATCCGTACATGTACAGAGAGTATGCATTTCACCATCAACAAAATAAGACTCCCCATTACTAAAAGCTTCAAAATATTACTACTAAAGAGCTGAAAATATAAAAGCAAACATATCCGATGAAACACTAGAGATGAACAACGGAAAACATAACTTGAAACATAAAAGCATAAGAGGGCTTCGGGCCATCATCAACGCCCGCCACTGCTGCATTCACGGGCGAAGTGACCTTCCTCGCCACACTTATAGCAGCCACCTCCACCGCCACCGCCTCCGCCGGAGTACCTACCACCTCCGCCTCCGCCTCCGCCTTGGCTGCAGTCCCTAGCAAAGTGACCGGACTCACCACACTTAAAACAGCCACCGCCTCCACCACCGCCGCCGCCGTAGCCGCCTCCTCCTCCGTAGCCGCTGCCGCCACCATATCCACGATTGCCTCCACCGTAGCCACCACCGTATCCACTGTCACCGCCGCCATATCCACGGCTACCTCCTCGGCCACCACCGTAGCCACCATCTCGGCCTCCACCACCGCCGCCACGGGATCCTCCAGAGAGCGCGGCTCCGTTAGGGCCGGTGACTTCAACAGCCTTGGTACGGCCATCGTTTCCAGACTCCACCTCGAACTCAACAGCCTCCCCTTCAGCAAGGCTGCGAAACCCCTCAGATCTGATCCCTGACTGATGAACAAACAGATCGTCGCTGCCGTCATCAGGAGTGATGAACCCAAAGCCTTTCTGGTCACTGAACCACTTCACCGTCCCTTTGGCCCTCTGTCCTCCCTCACCCGCCATTTTTTTACTCACACAAAGAAACCCTAAAAAAAACCCTTCTGTGTTCCTTTGGAATTGTCACCGTGCCCTTTCACACAAAGGGGATGCCTAACTTATATAGTGAGAGCCTCAGTGCCACATTTACTGGGCCCAACAGCACTGTGGGCCAGGACTCCTAAAGCGTAATTACACTTAATTTTAATCTTTTTAGCTCCTATTTTTTAATTTGTTTTCCTTTTTAAATCTTTTTTGTTCCTCTTATTTCATGTCTTCTTCCTTTTTTTTTTAATATAATCTAATTTCATTTTAATCCTTATAATTGTCTCTCTCACCTTTTTTTTCCCATCTTTTTTGTCCTCTTTTCTTAATTTTTTTTCCTCAAATCGATAATCTGATTTCATAATAATTTTTTACTCTTGTCTTTTTCATTTCCTTTGGCAACTCTTTCGTCCTATTTCATGAATTTTTACTTTGAAAATTTTCTCTGAATGAAACAGTACTTAATGCAATTTATTTATACAAGTCTACTTTTTAGTATGAAATAAAGTGCAAAATTGATTACTTTCTAACAAAATATTTACGAGTAAATATTTACAGCACATAAATAAAAATATAGAAAAAAAGTTTAAAAAGAATCTGTGGAGGGGTCATTATTCCAATGTGATGAGGTATAAAGTTGTTATGCTGTGTATGGGACCTCATTCACTAAGAAATCTTAGAAGAAAATTGTTAAATTGTGAAGCTATTTATCAAAAATGAATTCAATTTTATGTATTTAGATTTAATGAATCAGTAATTCAAACTATTAATTCAATTATCTCATTTTATTTTTTTAAAATTACTATTATGAATTCATCCTCATTTTCTGGTAGTATACTGATATCATATCAATATCATATAGAATTGAGTTTAATCTTCTGTGATACTCGATTAATCGATCAATATATTGATACCCTATATCATATAGGAATACACATTTTTTTAATAAAATAAAATAAATAATCAAGAAAAGAAGTATTGAAGTCACAATTTTATTTATTAAACTCTTAATTTTGATAATATTCATATACGTTGATGGAGGTATCAAGCTGTAATTGAACAATCTTTTTATTGAAGAACCACATGTTCTAGTTTTATGCAATCAGAGTTTATGTGTTATAATGGGGTATCAAGTAAAATAATTGAGTAGTATTTAATTGAACTTCTTCTTCTTTTGATATCATTTAAAAATATATATACACATACAGACACTTTGTTGGTATCAAATGATTTCACTTATGTATTCTCTCTTCCTTGTTGATACCATCAGAGCATACTATGCTCTTACAGCATCAAACACGTGAGAAAGTTAAAATTAGAGGCTACAAAAAATAAAACAATATCCATTTGTAAATAGTTTTTCTTGTTGGGTACAAGTATTCTTTTCCCATCCTAAAATGAATTTTTCAGCACAAGAATCATAATGGAGAACCTACCTACATACACCATATTTAAAAAATATTTACCATTTATAATAATATAATTTCAATACATGTATAATTCATTTTTAATACATAATGCAGATTTTTTTATCAAAATAATTTTAATATATATTAAGACATTCATAATACATCTTCATCGCACAAAAAATTATTGCTATAAATGGTAATTTTCAAATATGAAATATCTAAACAATAAATAAAAAATATACATATAAATAATTAATAATTTATAAAAAAGATTCAGAAAGGTAATTATTTCAATAATAATTGAGCCCATCAAAGGCCCAAACAAGAAGAACCAAGATTAAGTAGAATATGCTTGACATTTTGATTTGAGAATTTTTCACAAATATCGCAACTATGGTGCTAATTTACTAATTTTAAAATTAAAAAAGTTCAGATATTTCTTCTATAAAAGATGTTTGTGCCGATCATTTTCTGAATTAGAATCAAGAGAGGATGAGAGAAAAAAGGGATCAAAATGCCCCTTCAATAAAGTTGCTCGGGCTTTTCATTCTTCCCCTCTCCCCTGCATTACACCCTTTTTATTTTGTAAATCATCAAATCAAATAAAATGACAAATCTATTTATTAAAAACATATGGGATAAAAATTGCATAAACAACTCATTTTGACATCTCTTGTGATCTCCATTCATCATTTAACGACTAGCACTTTTAACAGCAATGACAAGTCTGGAATTTATTTTTTAAATTTTTACATATTAAAATAACTCAATTTATACTCATTGATTTATTAAAATATGAATCATTGACTAGTCTTTGAGTAACGGTGCTATATTATAATTTTGAGTTGAGATATTACGTGGCCTATTTATTAGATAGTCTTCACTTAGATTTACTAGTCAGAGAGTAATATTCAAGGGCATATCTACAGTTAAGCATAAAAAAAAAAATTTACGAGGTCTTGAACACGCGTCTCGATCTAAATAATTTTTGCATAAATTAAGTTTGTTAGTCGCACCTATTGTCCCTTTCCCTTCACTTACATTTATTACATTTCACTTACATTTCTTTTGGTCATATCTAGGTATTTCTGCCTATGGGATTTGAGCTGAGCGTTTTAGGAAATAACCTCTCTACTTCTATGAGGTAACGGTAAGGTTTGCGTACAATCTACCTTCCCCAGACCCCACTTATGGGATTATACTGGATATGTTGTTGTTGTTGTTTAAGTTTGAAAATTATTTTGTTCAAAAGTGTTTTGAAAAATAAATATTTTGATGAGAATCAATTGGTGTTTGTCCAATAAATTAAAAATTATTTTTATGAAGCAATCAATGTTTTGCTAAGTTTTATTTTTATTTCTTACCTTCAAGTTCGACTAAATTCGAATACTCTCCGAGAAATACCACATTGAAGGGAAATACTAAACTTTTAAAGTATCTCTAAGTATATTTTAAAAAACCAAATCTTCATATTTTTCTACTTTCTCAAAAAAAGACACAACGTCCATTTTTTTGTTCAAAAATAAATTTTTTAGGAGGCTAAACAATGTGTAAATTTTGAAATGGCACTATCGGTCATGTGATACTTTACTTTAAAATTCTTAATCTATCTCAAATAATCACTAACGTTTTAACTCTAATCTAACATTTTCTCATTTAGAACTTAGATCAAAATATTCATTAAATATAAAAGGATCGATAAAATAAAATTCATTTAATTTGCCTTTTTAAAAAATCTCCTTAAAAACTAGAAGATGGTTGATGAGATATTATCCATTTCCATGGCCCCACAAGTTTGCAATAATAGGGATTAGGAACAAGTCAAAATGTAGTCAAAACATGTAGGTGAATGGTCAAATTATTTAATTTGTATTCTTTATGTATTAATTGTTAGTCATTTTCCAATCCGTATCAATGTTGGATGCTCTAGGGATGTACCTTTCAACTTTAGGACAGATAAATTATTTATCTTGAAAATCTTAGTTCTAAATAGTTGGAAATTTAATTAAAATAATTTTCTTCCGAAGAAATTTACAAATCGCAAACACATCAATTATAATAATACTCTATGAGGTCGTTTGATAAAGTATATTAATAAAAATAATACATACATAATATTCTATGAGGTCGATTGGTAAAGTATATTAATAAAAATAATGCATACATTAATTTGATGTATTAGTAGTATCTTATTTTGTATACTCTTTCATGTTGTTGTATAACTAGTGCTTGTATTTGTTATACACTCTATTGTGTATTAAGGTTATATTACTAGTACTATAAGTTTTAGGTTAGTAATGCAATGCTTTTAATACATTAGCATTATTAAAGACTCAATTATCCCTTAAAAAAATTTTTTTATATCTTTTTCACCATATTGTGGAGGGTATATTTGTAAATAAAAACTTTTATGCAATGCATACTATTTTTATGCATCAAACCAAACAATGCATAAAAATATGTATAACTTGCACAAATCTCATACTTATTGGAGCTAATTCTAACTAATACCAATTTTTTTTCAAAATTACCAAAAATTCATTCTTTTTGATACAAAAAAGGAAATCAGTGATACATGTTGAAAAAGTAAGAGCATTAAAGAACTTTTACTATGATACATGGAGAAGTAAGAAATGTAATTTGTATCATTTAAGATATTTTGTAATTTTTTAAAAGAGTCGAGATTATATGAAATTATGTAGACATAAGTTGTGTATTTCTGTAATTTTATAATTAACGCAAGTATAACTAATACATTTATTACTAATGCAAGTGTTGTTAATACACTCTATTTAACATATGATAGCATCATACAAAGCTCCACTCCTTTGAAGGACAAAGATGAAAATGATGAAGCTTTAGAAGATCAAAGGAGGCCCATAACGAGATCTCAAACCAAGGAGTTTAATGATAAGTTCAATGGGCTTCAATTGTAGATCCAAAGGTGTCTTGTTGGGGAAGAAGAGCTAAAGCCCAAGAAGGGTGAATTGTCCAAATGGTACAGTAACTTGCTCGTCCAAATTCAAGTCCAAGATGAAGAATTTTAGGGTTAAATTTCGTGCAAATAAGGCCAAGAAGAGTCCAAAAATCAACCACAACGGAGGTTACTTTCTGTCCAAGTTTGCAGAGAAGAGTAGTCAAGCTTTCCAAATTTGTTAAGATTCTTTTCCTAGTTGGGTTTTACCTTATTTTCTTATTTATATATAGGTTATAATATCTTCCTTGTTCTATTCAATGTATTCTAGTACCATTTAATGCTTTCCTAGAACTTAGGTCTATTACTAATTAATGTAACTTTATTTTCTTTCTAGAGTAGAATTTACCTTGTAATTTTTTTTCTAGGTTTTGGATACTCCTTGGGCCTAACCTAAGGAGTCTTGGACGTCCAAGGACCCTATAATATATATTGGAGTCTTTTTTCTTTTATAAAAGACAATTAGATTGATATTAATAATATTTGAGAGAGTTCTATTGAACCTTTGTGACTTGTTCTTTGAGAATTTATCTTTAAACCTTTACTAGTTTATAGTTTGAGGAATAAGTTACTTTTTTCTTGTGATATCTTTGATTTCTTTTCGATATTCTTTAGAAGGTGATTAGTTTGCATGCTAATTATAAAGCGGTCAAGATCCGAATCTAATGTTTTGATTCGTTTTTCTTAAGTAAGGACGTTAGATTTCTTCCATAAATCTTTACGTTGTTGGTTGGATCTTGTCAATGCCTTAGAATATCAATTTCTTGAAAATTCTTCTATCTTTTTTTTTTTTGAATTTTTCATATCTTTAATTAGCTTTTATCTTCTTTTTTTTTTTTTTTTTTTTTTGGTTATTTCTGCATTCTAGTATTCACTCCAACTTAGTAGTGTTTCTAACCTCGATCCAATCATTATCTTTTTACATTCTACCAAACGAACCCTGTAGGTATAGTTTTCCTTATTACACTCCATAACTATAGTAAAATTTGCTATGGAAGAACTCTTTTGTACATTAGTTGTTGCCTTCTAAAGATTATATAAAACAATTTTTAAAACAGAATGCCTAAAATTGTGAATACTGAGTTGTTTAAATGGAAATTGATTCATGATTTAAGGAATTTATATACCTAATAGAATGTCTACCCTAAAATGAGTTCTTCAGGTTGGTTTAGTCATCAAGATAGTTTGTGTGAAACTTTTAATAGGTTTATTAATTATACATTTTTCTAGAATTTATGTATAGGGAAAATGTTATATTTGATAATATGGTCAAAATACAATTCTTTGTGTTCATTATTGTGGAGTTCAAATTGAATTTGTAATCTCTAAATGTATATTTGAAATTCGTATTAGTGATTTTTGTAGAAGTATACTTTTGAAGTTGTATATTTTTATGGTGATATTATATTTGTATATTTAATTTGAATATGTATATATAAGTTCAGTTACTTTTTAGAAAAAACATTGTCAATATACAAAAGATATACGTATATATATAAGGATCTGTAAACTTATATACAATGTCAATGTAATTTTTATTTTGTATGGCAATCCTATATTTAATTATCATATGTATATAAGTGTAATTACAATTTTTTTTTTTACAGAAAAAGACTATACACATAAAAATGATATATATGTGGAAAACTGTGTTAATCTGTATATAATTTTATATTACTATACGTTATATTTGTGTGTGTGTGTGTATATATATACACACACGAATGCCATATGGAATTATTTGTATAATATATATGGGTTAAGGATTTATACATACTAGTAGTTAATTGTATATATATTGACAGTTATACAAATTAAAAGTTATACAGACAACTACGTACAAAATTAATTAATACAAAATACAATTATACGCAAATTGAATTTACATTTAATAGTTGATGTTCTTCTGATATATTTACATATGTATATAAGTTACTGGTTGTATATGTATATAACTGATTTTCTTTCTCTGTTTTAGACTATAATCCCAAATCAACAAAAACAAGACCCACAATTGAAATCTCTGATTAAAATGTCTAGTAAGTACAACTAGACCAAGAAGAAGAAGAAGAGAAGAACAATAATAAGAACAAAAAAAAAAAAATGCAAATAAGAAAATATCACATATTACTGTCAAATAAAATCGGCAAAAATAAATGTATGAGTATCTCTTTGTTCTTCATAGTGTCATGCATGAATTTGAACCCAAAGGGTAATGATTTTTTTTTCTTTTTCAGTTAAAATCAAAGAATAAAGAACAAATTAAAAAATAAAAAACAAATCAAAGATTTTTAATTGCCAAGTCAAGTTGTATATGACAATAAGATTGAAGAATAAAGATGAAAAATCTTATAAAATTATGATGAAAATGTAAATATATACAAAAAAAAAAAATGACGATTACCAAGCAATAAATTCCAATGGAGAAAAAGTACGATTTGGGGGAAATGGATAATTTGGGGATGAGATAGAAGATTCAGAAATAATAATAATAATATGGTTGATACAACTAAGGAACAAAATTATTTAATGGAGAAAGAAAAAATAAATAGAGATTTATATAAAACACTTTAACAACGAGTTCTTTTTAAAATATTTATATTTTAATTTTTTATATAAATTAAATTAGTGGATTCCATAATTTATGATAAAATTGGATAAAAATATGCCCATTATTTCTAATTAATTAAAATTGTATCTTTTTTATATAATAACTAGTAAATGTGCGCCGATCCATGTGATAATACTTTTCTTTTCTCCCTTCTTAACATTTTACTGAAGAAATTAGAGTCACTCTTCTCTTTCTTTGGAGTATTATAAGCATTTGACTTTCCAATATTCACCAACTATTAAGAGTTTTTCAAATCTCAAAATTCAATAAAATATTTGAGCTAATAAAGATGAATTTCATACGATCCACATCTTAAGAAATGCCACTGGGTGACTTCAAATACTAACTATAATATCATCTAACAAAATAGAACAAAAAGTTGCAAATCTTTTTCTCTAGAAACATGTCGCATATTACATTAATGAACCAACACTAACCAAATCCAGAAATCAAGACATTGGGGGGTTGGAGATTGTAGTGAATTAGCAAATCTACACATACAACCCATCTATCGTTTCGACTCATAATGTCGTGCCAATTTAGGGTCGAATAGGTCTTTTAACCCTCTCTAATTTCCGGCATGATGGTGAGGATCTCATAGGTGGTGATGGTGAGTGACGTTGGCGGGAGAAGGGCGTGGAGCACCAGCATGAGGGAGGAATGGTGGCGGGGATCCCGGTGGAGGTGGACATTGGTAACACTTGGTGAAAAGACCAAATGTGTCAATTTGATGAATGAAATTGGTCATGCTAGCCCAACCACCAAAGCCAAATCCAACAATCAGTACCCAAACCACCACAAATATGTTTATTGTAAACGTTCCGGCCCAACGTCCCACGAATTTTGGTGGTTGCTCAATTGCATTCTGCATAAAATCGTAACAAATAATTTAGTGTAAATATTTATTCATTGAAGTAATCTATATCGTCAATGTTTAAAATATTTTTATACTATCAGATTATTCAACTAATATCTATGTGTAAATAAGAAATATTATCTATTACTCCAGAAATAAAAATGACCCGATAGATTTATCTAGATTCACCTAGCATTGTGTGAGATGTGACCGAACACCTAGCTCCAAAGACAAAATAGTCCTTTTTTCATTTCACTACACTATTATTGTATGTGAGATGTCAAAATTTTATAAATTCTTTCTTTTTATTGGGAATCATAATATAAGATTATTTTTTTTTTATTTTAGCAATAGTACTATAAATTACTGACAAATTTAAGAGATTGGTACCTCTCGGGCTGCAGCAGATTTAAATGTGAACATGTGAGCGAGAGCAGGGATAATGTAGACGGTGAAACTAACGAGGAGGGAGCCGACGGAGGAGTTTATAGGGCCAAAGAATGGGAAGATTATTGCCAGAAACCATATCGGAATCACCACAGGCAAGCGTGCCGCCGCCCTCTTGCATAGGCTCTTGCACTCGTGCAACCCTATCGCCTTCTCCCATACAAAATACAATGGTGTGCATGCAAAACCAAATGTTATGAACTGCAATAAAACAACTCAAAGTTAGATTCCATTCGTCTTTCACTTGTTCACTATACTAAAAATAGATGTCCAACATTACTTATCCACTTTATACATGATTTTACATTTAATTCCGAATTTACTATTATAATTAATTATAATCATTTCCTTGTTACATTTTTCAGTATTCACTATATTCAAAAGGTAATTTAGTAAAGTATCATCTATCATGTTAATCCTTGTGTCACAAGAACTATTATTAGAGGGAAAAAGTATATTTTTGTATGCTGAACAAGTAAAAATGAAGAGAGATGAAAAGTGTAATTAATTAAGGAAAGTAAAGAGAAGTGCCTGATGAATGAGCATGAGGATAACTGCCATGTCTCTGAATGGTGATCTAGGAAGAAGAGAAAAGGCATTGGAGTGATCAAGTAGCAAATCTCCAAAGGCCCAATAAACTGATGCTGCTGATGGAAGGGTCAGCGTTAACACATAAAGAGTTGCCCATAAGTAAATTGCTTTAAACTTTTGGGGTTTCCACATAGCGTGCATTATTTCTCTGCCCAAAATAAACAAACAATTAACTTTACATTTCCTATTTTATTCATTATCGCATAAATATTTATTGACTCATGTAAATTAGAAGTTTCAAAAGCATTTCTTTCATATTTACACCTCAGTTAATTAATCTAATACTCTCTTTATTTTGAAAAAGAGTTGACTAATTTGACTTACACGAAGTTTAAAAAATATTCTTTAATCTTATAAACTTAAACATGTCAAGTGAAAAGTTAAAATTATTAAAATATTTTTATCAAAGAAAGTAAATTATTCTTTTTCAAATAAAGTAATTCTAGAAAGTAATATTTTTTTCGATGTACCTACAAGCTACTGACTATCTACTTCAATTAATGTCTTTTACAGATGACAGAACCTAAAAATCTAGTAGAGTAAATATCAAGATTTATTTGCAGTCCCTTTTATAGGACTTTAATTAATTCTTTTTTCCTTGGTTAATGGTTGGTTTAAATTTAACATAAAAGGAAGAGATGTTCAGAGCATTTAACCATTCATTGATTCAGTAACAAAAAAAAAGCAAAAGTGATTCGAAAAAGATATTTTGCTTTCTAACTCAAAAAGGGTTCATAGGAAGCAATCAATCACTTTTTTCTTCCCATGCCTGAGAAAAGGCACTCTGCCAAATTGAAAACAATTAATTTTAAAAAACGCAGAATGCATGTAAAAAGCTAAAGTAAAAGTTAACAGGTTATATGTACATTTGTATAGAGAATAACAATAATAGTGTTTTGACAAGGATTGGTCACCACGTAGTAAATGTTAAAGTTTTGAGGGAATATTTAATCTCTCAGACAAAATAACATATACTCATTCCGTTTCAAAAATAATATCATCTTATTTTAATTGAGAATAATTTAACATTAAAATTTTATTTTTACACTTATTAAAATAATTGTCAACCGCACAAATATTTCAAAATAATTTTAGACCACAAATTTCAAAAATCTTTTTTTCTCTTAAATATCACGTAAGTCAAAAAAGTGTCATATATGTTATATAGTCCACCTGTTCAGAATATGTCGAAAATAGTCTAGGTTAAGTCATTTTCACACAATAATAATGTTATTAAAAAAATGAAATACTCAATTTGGATTAAATTAAGATGATATTTCTTACACAGTGACGGCATGTCCACCAAATGTGTAGAGAATGTTTGTTGCTCCCGTGAAGTATAGAACCATTTTTGTTGGACCTGAATGCTTCACTCCCTCCACCTGATTTTATCACAAGAAATAAAATTCAGAATAATTTAATGGGATAAGAAAAGAATCGTAACGCTACCTAATAAAATTCGTGAAATTAAATACCTGCCCATGGAGTAGAGACGCGACAGTAAGATACCAAGCAGTGTAAGTGGTCATTAATAAGCCAAGAAAAGACCAGATTCGGTAGTTGTGAAAAGAGGGAATGAATACTGTAGTTGCACAGCAAGCTCCAAATATATAAGTCCAAGTTCTTTTGTCCAAATTATCATTAATGTAATATATATTGCTGCAAAATTTCAATAAATTAATTAACATCACTAGGAAAACAAAAAACAGAATATGCAGGGCAAGGGGGCAGGTAGAAATATTTAAAGAAACAAACCTTGCACAGGCTATAAGTTGAATGACAGATCCAAACAGAAGAAAAGTGCAATTAAATGCCAAACCAACGTTCCTCCAATGTTTTCCAAGTAACCCATCAAGAACTTCAAACCACTGTACAGTGTACACACATTAAAAAAAATAATTAAAATACTATAGTTTAATTAGAATGCCATGTGAAAATATGGATTTATACAGTTGTCCTTTCCGTTTTGTGTCGTAGACAAATGTCGGATATTAAATAAAAGATAAAACACCCTTTCAAAACAACAACAACATACCCAGTGCCTCAAAAGGCTCCCGCTCATTGTGGGGTGAGGGGGTCGGATGTACGCAGCCTAACCCCTATGTTTAAAAACATAAAGCGGCTATTTCCAGATGACCCATGAGGAGCGTCGAAAGTTGCATTGACTAATGAAAAAAACGCAGATAGTTTAAAGAGCCATTTTGCTTTATTCCATCATACTCTAGTAAATCTTTGGCTTCATCCGAGATTGATGGAAATATAAAACACCCTTTCGACACCAGAAAAGCTCATCGAAAAATTCTGCATACGTTACCTGAATGACATGATTTCTGAAATCGACTTTTTCTCTTTCCTTTCTAGTTCGATACTCAACGTAGAGAATGCTAATGAGATAAGCAGTCCAACTGCCTAATAAACCGTAGAAGAGTTGAAATGTGACGCCAGAGAGCATTCCCAGTTGAGAGAATGAGTATGGTAGTGTCAATAACACTTGAGCTACCTGAAATTAATTAAGATTATTTTCAAAGCTTGAACTCGTGACTAATGAAAATGAATAAAATTAGTACCTGATTAGAAGCACAGCTAAACCAAGCATCATAAGCAGAGCCACCATGCCAGAATAAGTTAGAAATTTTGGATTTGATGTCATTGTTACTGGGCTTTCCTTCACTCTCCATCTCAACATAATTTCCTACTATCACTGTTTCCACTACTTTGTCTGAAGATTCCATCTTTTTCTTCTTCTTACTAGTGAATAGTGATCAAATGGAATTAGAACAGAGTTGAGTTGGTTCTCTCATAAAACTGGTCTATGCTATATTTATATTGAGAAAAGTGAATGTTAAAAAACTTTGTTTTGTTGGGTGGCCCTTGACCACAGACCCCACACTCCCTTACCCCGTCCTTTTAGCTTTTCATTTTCCCAAAAAAATAAAAAGGGTAGAATAAAATCTGGAATTGGTGTTCTTTCAACAAGTGAAAATTCGTGACTAGGGTTGATTACAACGTGTCCACTAGTTGTAACTTAAACTACAAGTGTATATTGTTTGGATGCTTATTTTACTAGCTAGTACCTAAATACGTCTCAAAATTTTCGGTAAGAATTTAAAATATGAAAAAATGAATTGATAAAGAAGTTAAAAGGTTTTCGGTATCTACTATTTATATACTTTTCGTTTTAAAAAGAATAATTTACTTTGACTTGATACAGAGTTTGAAACAAAGAAATAAGATATTTTAATTTTATGATCCTAAATTAAAGTTACGTTAAATGTACCAAAGTATTTTTAATCTTGTGACCTTAAACATGTCATATGGAAAGTTAAAATTAAAATTTTGTCAAAAAGAAAAATGAGTCATTCTTTTTTAAAGTACATAAATATTGTAAATTTTCGTCAAGACGAATTTGAGTGAACTAATGCTTCCTAAGCCTTATAAGGAGACCACCTCACGCCCAGTGCTAAGCATCTGGTACGTAGACAATTTTTTTCGGGGGCCCAACATTGGGTGAGACGGGCCCTGCTCTGATAACATATTGAAGTAGGTCTTAGGCTAACTCACAACCCAAAAGCTAGCTCAAATGGAGGAGGATTGTCTAAGCCTTATAAGGAGACCACCCATTCCATTAACCACCAATGTGGGACTTTGTGTCTCAACACCTAGCTCTGATTCTATCTAAATGAGATGATATTTTATACTATGGTAATCTTTTTGTGTTAAGAAAATATGGTAAGTAAGTAGGTAAAAAAATAGTTCTATAAAAATATTTAATATAAATCTACAAAAATACCATATCGGTGGGAGTGAAGGGCAGGAGTAACTGTGGGGATGGGGTGTATGATATTTTTGAAGGGTGAGAATTCATGGGTAGATTTAAACGATTAGAATGTGTCCACTAGTCGTAACAAATAGTTGAATGTTTTTTTATATTGAAAACTGTTACAACTTATTTTAATCTAGTTCATAACGTATCGTATTATATTATTATTATTTTAAATACTTTTTCTTTGTTATGTATAAGGAAATGTCTGAAGAGAATATTTAGGTGTGAAAGCTAATTTAAATATACAAGCAAACACATATTTGGTTAAAAGTGTCGATAATAAGCTTTAGATCATTTGGTAAAAATATGTTGATAAAAAAATTGTATTAAAATGTTCGAAAACTCTTAAGATATTCCAAGAAAATACAAATTTAGAAATAGAACAACAATTAGAAGTTACTTCGTGTTAGGAAGAGTATTTGAAGATCACAAATGATATTAATCAGAGATGAAATAGTAAGACTTTATCAAATTTTAAAAAATGCATATAAATTATTTTGTTTGTCCACTTTTACTTGATCATTATATTAAAACATACAATAAATAAACATTTTTACTAATTTAATTTAGAAATTTAAGAGATAATTTGT
>JAABOM020000001.1:38742557-38758764 GCA_011800125.2 Solanum clarkiae
GAAATTTAAGAGATAATTTGTCATTTCATACCTATGTTATCCTTATTATAAGAATTACTCTCTATTTTCTCATATTAAAATGAATACTAACACTAATTAAAGATGATATATTAAAATTCTTATTGTTTATTTATCGCTTCTTCAGAAATATGCTAAATCAAATATATATGAATAAGTAAATATAAGGAGTATAATATTATAAAGCGGGATAATCAACTTATAGATTTTAGCATATAAGCACTTTGATTTTTACGTTTTTTAAATGTTAAGCACCTTAGTGGTAACTCTTTGAACTTAGAAAAGGTTTGATTTTGGGAAAATGTATAAAAAACTTGTCTTATAGGTTCCAAGATGAAACAGTCCAACTTTGTGAGTTTTGACGAATGTCGATGGTTTTCGTGCCCAAAGCAATTGTTCCTATAATTAAATCTTTAGTTTTAAGTAAATTAAATTGAATAAACATGATTAAAAATATTGTCTTTTAGTGCAGAGCTTAATGTAATTATGGGAGCGTGACTGCCTTCTTTGCACGAGTGGTTTTCTCTTCTTCCCATGATATATTATTTGGACAAATATAAGATTTCATTAATTTAGCCTAACCTATGTATTTTTAATGTAAATACAATGATGAACACTGCCTAAATCACATTCTACTTTTAATGATTCTAATTCTTTTTTGTATGATGTGGTAATGACGTCAAATTATATGTCACTAAGAGCAATAACCTCTTCAAACATCTTTTTGCATTATAAGTTTGGAAAAAGCCAATTGTTTAGGTGTGTATATATACTTAAACAATAGTAGTAGATTAGCATTATAAAATTTTCTTTTCGTTGTAAGTTTTTATTCTACTTCATCCTTTTTTGTTTTGACTAAGAGTTCTCACAATTCAAGTACAACGAAGTAATTATCAGGAATACACGATACAATTATTCAAAATACACATTATCATTGATCGAGCTAATAGTCTGTCATGCAAGTTTCAAAAGTCAAATAATTTAAATTTTAATCAACATTATAAGATATAATTATGAAAAAAAATAAATAATTTATAATATTTTATGTGTAATTTTTAAATATTTATATTATAAAATATTAAGTGAATCTGATTTTAACATCGAAATTTAGTTAAGACTGACCTTCAAAAATTAAATATGACAACCAATCCGTAAGATTTTATGTTTGTTCTTTGCTTTGTACAACAACAATAACATACCCAGTGAAATCCCACAAGTGGAGTATGGGGAGGATAGAATGTACGCAAACTTACTACTACCTCATAGAAGTATAGAGACTGTTTCATGGGTTATTCTTTTCCTTGTAATTTATAGAATTGAGTTCAACTTTTAATCCGAAAATATCTTTTCTTTCTTTTTTAAAAATTTAACAGATTATTTAAATGTCACATGAGAATTACACAACTTAAATAAAGTACTCCATAGATATTGTATCGATACAAATTGAATTACACCCTAGTGTCAAGTTTGGACGGAAAAAAACTGAAACGCGCCGCCAAGAAATGTTGAATATGTTGTTTTGATATTTTGATTTTGAATTTAGAAAAATTCAGGATCAAAATATTTATTTAAATTCTACGTGATGTGAATTTAAATAAATCAAATATCATACGAACATGAAACAACTAAATAGAATTTAAAAAAAAAAGTTGAAAACGAGAGAATTATAGCAAAATCGACCGTATGATTAGAGGCAAAGGGGCGTGGTCGCTTTATAGCAAGAAGAAGAAGAGAAAAAAGCTGCTTTTATCACATGGCTTTTCGGGAGGGGGGGGGGGAATACTTTATTGTCTCGAAAATTTCATCCAATCCATTGCTTCTTTCGATTCTACATTACACATTTTGAAATTAAATATACCATATAAATTCATCTCTTTAAAATTTTTACTCGGTTTAATTCGTCTCAATTTATATAATTACTTTTTTGAGAATTAATTCTTTCATCGAAATTTTAAATTTGTGCTAATCGTATTTTATATGTTCAATTTTATGGAGGAAGGTGAGATAATGAATCGTTGTCTCTCTATATGCTCTTGAATAATTTCACTCATAAGCAAATTTTTGTGGTTGATTAATATTTTTTTGCTTGAACTTTAACTCTTTCTATTTTCTAAATTAGGATTATATACTTTATGCCCCAATTACCCATACAAAATCATGTTTTCTTAGCACTATTATCTTCACACATTTTGGAGACATAAGGACAAAATTCTTTGAGAATTGTAAGATCATGTGCCTTTGAAACTGCGCTTTATCTTGTAATTCCTTCCATCTCTTTTATCCACCATTTTTTTAACTAATGTTACAGTAATTTGTTTATTTTGTTAAACATGCTTCCTTATTGATACCAATGAAACACAATATACAATTAGAAGTTTTAAGTTCAAGTCCTGTCAGATATAAAATTATTTTTATTTTTATTAAGTTCAAATCGTAGAAGACACCAAACTAGGGAAAAAACAATGAAAGGCAACACAATAGTCCCAAAACCAAGACAAGAAGAAAGAATAAATGGACAAGTGCTTTTATCATAAAATAAAACAGCAAAAAGTGACAAAAGTTGTAGCATATTTTACCATTCTCTCAGAAAAGTTAGGGGGACTAAATAGAGCATATTGATTGCTAGTGCAAGACAAAAAGAAAATTCACAAAAGAAAAAGTGCTTAAATACATATTTATTTAACCTGCATTTTTATTTTCATTTTTTGTTTAGAAGGCAAGATTTTTTTTGGTTACTATTCAGTCCCCAAGAACCTTTAATTATATGTGTCTTCTGCTTTTCACAGTGCTCTTTCTGAATTTGAATGTGTCACCTAGAGTTATCATTGATAATTTGCAATGTTATGATGCTAAAACATAATAAGGTCAGAATTCTTTTAAGTAAAAGTTCATGTAGTATTTTCAATTATAAATAATAGTTTACCAGATTTATGATTTTTCTTTGTTTAAGAGGCCGCTTTACAACAAACCACAGTTAAATTCATCGATCGTTTTTAAATTTACTAGTGCGATAGCTAACTTATATGATACTGGTTGGCTTCGTAATGGATTAGTGATTATCGATGGTTATCCTCTAATGTTTATGCTACTTTTTTTCGATGAACACATAGTCACATTTTACAAAAAAGATGACTTCCTTTTCATTATATGAAACGTACTAGCCATTGGGTAGTGAAAGAAAAAATAATAATACTAAAAATACTTTAACTTGTCTTACGCAAAATGAATAAGCCAAAATATGTATAGGTATAGAAAAATAAATAAGTTTTCCATTTAGGAGTTAGGACTAACAAAGGAAAATATATAATTATCCTTGAATATTATGGTAAAATATTAAATGATGCTAATATACACAAAATAAAAATGTAAGGGGGATAATTTTAACGGGTTAACAATTTACCCAATAAGAAAATTGAATAATCCGTCCCCACTCTAATAAGCCGTTAATTATATAATTTTAATCTTTTTCCAATCATTTAATTATTCGATAACTCAATACTAATGGACCAATAAATTGATTTTGCAATTGCCTTATCAATTACGATTTGATCTTAAACAACCTAGTAATTTTGACATGACTTCTCTGTTATAGTATTATGATTTTATTGTTATAGTGACTACATTAATAAGTCGTTAATTACATAATTTTAATCCGTTTTCCAATCATTTAATTATTCGATAACTCAATACCAATGAACTAATAAATCGATTTTGCGATTGGCTTATCAATTACGATTCGATCTTAAAAACCCTAGTGAATTTAGGTGAAAGACCATATCTTCTTTAATTCCTTCCATCTTCTTTTGAGCAGATACACAAAACTCATGAAGTGAAATATATTGATGTTAGTTGTTGGATAAATAGGAGTTCAAAATTGGCACTGATAATTTGTTTTTTTTCACGCTTTGCAGACATGACATGACATATATATATTCATGGGACCAGAAACATTCCCTGTATACTACTTTTGTCTCCCTTGACTGCTAAATTGTTCACTCTCTTTTGTCTTAATTTTGCAGCACACAATTTTACACTCCCTTCATGTGATCACTCCTAGTGTTAGTTATATATCAAATTTAATTTTACGAAATTTGGCTTACAAAATTTTATCATTAGTATTGGTGGCTGAAGTTTCTAGTCAATGCTGAACATTAGTACTGAATTATTTTACTATTAGTTTTAGTTAAACATTGCAGGTTTGTAAATCCCAAGATTTTTCAGAGAATATAAAGCGTCACATTCAAAATAAATAAGTGAACGTCATTTCTTGCAGCAATAATATAGTAAAAGTTATGAATTATGATCACGTCTAATACTGTCTGGCTTATTTGTGAATTCAAGACATTCGTGGTTGGATTAAAAATCCTAATTCATGTCCTCCTCTCTTTTAAGGTGAGAATTTTAAAGTTTACGGTACTAGTGTAATCCCATAAGTGTGTAGGCAGACAATCATATTCTTATCTTGTAAAGGTAAAGTGATTATTTTTTATATACGCTCGACTTAAATAAAGAATATCAAACAACACGTAAAGTAAAACCAATGAAGATGTTTGTATGGTTACTGAAATAAACTAAAGTAAAACAACATGTAATATTAAGATCGAAGAATAAGATAGGACGAGAGTAATACGTATAAAATTGAAGAGGAAATTAAAATTGGTCCTACTACTTACTCATCATTTATCCTAGTCCTCTACATCCATATCTATCTAGGTCATGCCCTCATTAACCTAGGTGAATATTATGTCATGTTTAATCATCTCTCCCAAAACTTCTTCGATCTACTTCTAACTCTTCTCATATCCACTGTAAAATTTAAATGACTAACTGAAAAGAACAGTAGGCTTGAAACAAGCTAAGTGATTTGTAAACTATAAAGTTTGATCCTAATCTGAATATGTGTGGGTTTAGTAAGACAAATTAACTATTGGCATTTGATGAGAGTATATTATGTTTCCTAATAATTAACTATGTTAGTAGTTATTACAATATCACCATTAGTTCTCCTTACATAAACATAAAGAGAACATGATAACTAACGACAGCATATAGAGGCAGATCTAGCATCAAAGCAATGGATTCACGTGGATTCGATAATTTTTGTCTAATGTATATATTTGTGTTCAAAACCATCAAATACAGCTACTGCCGTAGTTATCCAGCCATTGAATAAAAAACATTATGTTTTTTGCAAGATTGTATTTGTATAATTGCATTATGCGTCTTATATACACACACATGATTGTTACATAAATTTGGTACGTTTTTATTCTTTAATTTGATATGTTGAAAAAGCTTGGGAGGATGTAAGCTAAGAGACAAACATGATGAGTTAAGTTGACCTTTAATAAGGACAGACAAAATCAGTTATAGCAATCTCTGTGAGATCTTCTTTTTGGGGAAAAATATCAATTAATGGATTAGACTTATGATTGACAAGAAAATGTGTATTTATGCACGCTAGGGCCGGGCCAATGTCGTATATGATGATCAACAGTTATTTCTAAATAATGCGTTTTAAGCACTCTTTAGTAAGCACAATGATACACAGCAAAAGGTCCATTAGAGAAACAACCTGATTAATGTCCACTTTTAATACTTCTAGGGACTTAGATTTGGCACAAAAAAGTGCATAAAATGATTGGTTCTTTGTAATGGGTGTCAAACTTTATCCTTATTTGTTGAATTACCAAACTGGATGGGTCTCTGATGAATAATGAATTAGTGCACCTTTTTAGTATGCCAAACAACTAACGAACAATAGCCAAATGAACTATATTAATGATAAAAAGCACATTAGATCTATAAAATTAGGAATAATACTACATATCTTATTTGGATATATGTACTTACTTGTTAATGATTAAAGTATTTTATAAACAAATTACTGTATTATTTATGAACTCGATCATCAACTAATCTAATTGTGAATTATAGAGTGTGGGGCCAAATATGAGAGTAATTAAGCGGATTCAGCTCTCCCTTTAGTTGGGCTAGGCCCAATATAGGAAAGTAAATTTGGGCCGACCATTACAGAAGGGGAGAGGAGGTGGGCCCAATATTGGAAAATAAATTTATGATATACACATTGCTTACATATAGAATTTGTTTCACAAGCAAAACAATAATAAAAAATATTGTAAGTTTTAAAAATGCGTTTATTAAGTAAAACAGATATATGAAATAACGTGAAAACATTTTGTTTTGCCAATAGTGTTGCCGTCGTACTCAAAGGCATAGTAATTGTTAAATTGACGTTTTGATGATTTGACTAACTCTAGAATGGGTTTGATCATATGTTAGAACTGATGATGTGTAATTAAAAATGACAATTGTAAATAATGCACTACTAATAATTACTTTTAATTTGGTTGTGCTTGAATTTTTGTAGTGCAGCAGATTTCTTGACCAATAGAATTACTCTAAGAAAAGGTGGTCATCCTACATTACGTCCTATCTCCATCAAAAATAATAACTCTTTCGCATCATCTTTTTCACAATCCAAAAAAAAATCGAAAATATCCTCAAGAAACATCAACAAGAAAAGTTCAAGAATGTCAACATTTTATCTTGATGTTTTTAGTTTATTTCTTTGTGCATTTTAAGTAAACCAAATCTTGATCTATAAAGGAACATGGTGTTCGCCTTAATCAGTTCATCTTCTCATTTGTGTGACCCATAGCTAGAGTTAGCTAGGATGAGTTTTGAAGGCTAGACTGATATGAGGGGATTAGTTTAATAGGCGATAGAGGTGTTGCTTGGTAATTGAAGATTTCGGGCTATCATTGTACGGGAGAAGGGATTAAGATAAGTTAATACTTAGGATTGCAAAAGTTTGTAATCAATGTTGCTCCTTCATGTTAGTGAAATCTTGTTGAAATTTTATGGGACATGTCGTGATTTTTTCCTCCGATGAACAAGAAAGTTTCTATATAAAGTATTTGTGTCCTTCTTTACTTGTTCTTTCTGTTCTTACATCATCACTGTATCAAAGAACTTAGTTCCTAATTGTAGTGAACATTCACAGGCCATCAATAATGCAATTGAAACCCCGAAATTTTATGGAGTAAGAATAATCCTGAAATTCTAACTAACAAAAGTGAATACAAACACCACAAGAAATCATGAAGATTAAATAAATAAAAGTTAAAGTTACTATATGATTATTTTTTGAGAGTTTGAACTCTACATTTTGAACTTCAATCTTTTTGTTTAATGAAGTTTAATTTGTGTCGTTCTATGGGATCATTTTTAGTGGAAATCATAAAATTAACTCTCGCGCCTAACACATATTTCAAAAGTTAACTCAAAAGAAAGAGAATTGTCGAAATTTTATGAGGAGTTCGCCCACCTTAAAAATCTGCTTACAAGTAATAATTAAATTTATAAAAAATTAAAATATTTTTTTTTTAAAAAAGAGATGCCATTATGCCAAAACCTCCCATAAAGTTACATCCTCTTTCTGTTTGTGATTTCTCCCTCCCTCTCTCTTTGTTGTATTTTTATGGCGCTGTTTGTTATCTCTTTCAACTTTTTCTTTCTTTATTCGTGTCCACCTCAAAAATAAAAATGAAAAAGAAAAAGTTGACAGCCTTGAAACCTGAAAATCAATCACTCACTTAACCACTAACCTTCCAATACTCGTCAACAATGGATCGTCTTATCATCACACCCATCTTTCTCTCTCTTCTTCTCATCACTTTCTCTCTCTTCTCAGGTAATCAATCATTTTAATTTCTCTTATAATCTTTATTTTTTGATTTGTTTTTCGAATATTATTGATTAGAAAAATCAACACTTTTTTTTATTTACAGAGGTACAGTCAACAACTTTCAAGATAGTCAACAAGTGCCGCCACACAGTATGGCCCGGAATACTAACCGGAGCTGACAGACCACCCGTCAACCCGACCGGTTTCGTTCTTAAAAGTGGTAAGTCAAGGACTCTGAAAATGCCCAGAGCTTGGTCGGGTCGGGTTTGGGGTCGGACTCTCTGCTCCAACGACCCCTCCACTGGGA
The DNA here is from genome assembly GCA_011800125.2 of Solanum clarkiae. Taxonomy (NCBI): domain Eukaryota; kingdom Viridiplantae; phylum Streptophyta; class Magnoliopsida; order Solanales; family Solanaceae; genus Solanum; species Solanum clarkiae. Next base: position 38,750,594 of record JAABOM020000001.1, read on the forward strand.
AATTCACCTGTGTCACCGGAGATTGCGGGTCCGGTAAGGTGGAATGCGCCGGAGCGGGTGCTATACCGCCGGCGAGTTTAGCGGAGTTTACACTCAACGGCGACCAGGGGTTGGATTTCTATGACGTCAGCCTTGTGGATGGGTACAACCTTCCGATGCTTATAGTTGCTAAAGGAGGTAAAAAAGGGGGATGCAGTCCGACGGGATGTTTAGTGGACTTAAACGGCGCGTGTCCGAAGGATTTGAGGGTTGCGAGTGGGAGTGAGAGTGTTGGATGCAAGAGCGCGTGTTTGGCGTTTAATGATCCGATATACTGTTGTAGTGAAGCGTATAATACGCCTGACACGTGTCACCCGTCGAGCTACTCGCTCTTCTTCAAGCACGCGTGCCCACGCTCTTACAGTTATGCTTATGATGACAAGACTAGTACCTTCACTTGTGCCTCTGCTGATTACTTGATCATGTTTTGCCCTCCTCCTTATACAAGGTGAATTTACTTTTACACCCTTTTTATATTTCTTTTTTAGTTTTTATTTCTTAGTGATTTGAAGATTTTTACTTCTACTATATCATCTAATTATAAATGGTTAATACTTGATAATCAGCATAATAATATTCTAGAATGACATTTTTCTATGTTTGAGAAGTGTGTAATTTTTAGCGATCATTTTATCAGACACAAAAAGCTCTTATAGTCGTAGTAATAAGAGGCGAATCTATAATCTCTAGAAGACCGAAACCGAGGAAATAATAGTTAAATTGTGATAAAAAGCTTTGATGGGTGAACCCTAAACCTAAGCTTGGGCTAAAATCAGCCTCAATGTGGTGTTAAATACATGTGTAGAGAATTTACATAGTCGACTTCACCTTATTTAGTCTCAATGCATAGTGAAATTGATTGGTTGATTGACATGATATGAATAATGACATTCAAATGTGATTTCTATCGACTAGTCGCCAGTTCTATGGGGAGGGAGGGGGTGTTCCATATTCATAATGAAGGAGCATTTGGTATTGGAGTTTGTGGCTTGAGAGATTCACAGACACCTGAAATCCATGGAGCCAAACTTGTTGCTTTGACATACCAATAGCAAAGGTTGAATATTTAAACTTCTCGTTTTACTTTTAACTCGAATCTTTTTATAGTCACATAAATGTGATGACATATTTAAGACCATAAGATTTAAAAGTCTCTCTTTTTAACATGTACCACATTAATCGAAACAGTGTGAGTATTGAAGAAAGAATTGCCAACTTGTCCTTCAAAATGTTGGAGGCTATGCATTTATGGGGTATACACTTGATATACTTATAGGTTAGAGGTGTGGAAGCAAAAGTGGAGGATTACAAGTCATTCTTAGACCAAAAAAGTGTAGGAGTATTAGTCATATCCTTTTCCTTCGCCGACCCCCCTCCCTCTTTAACAACCAAGCATAGTGTAATTGTGGGGTGATGTGCTAAAGCCAGTCATGCATGTCGCAGGCACCCAAGTTTGTAATATGAATATGAAGGGGTTAGTTAGATGGGCAGTATAAATCCTACATCCTTGTAAGTAGGTTGAGCTAGGTGGCTATAACAACATACCCAGTCTAACTACACATGTGGGATCTAGGGAGGGTAGAGTGTATGCGTACCTTGGGAGGTAGAGTGGTTGTTTCTGATGGACCCTTGGCTCAAGAAAAGAGAATTAACAGGAGTGATGAAGTCGTGCCCAATTAATATAATGAGCATGCTGAATGGCTACATTAGGTAAAACATTCTACCTCACCTCTATGATTTAAAGTCTTACGAGCCTATCTATCCTGAGCTTCCTTTGCTGCCTAAGAGTTAACCATCTATGCTTATGGTTTCAGCCTGAACTTAATGTTATTGAAGAGGCGAAGATGGTGAATTGCTTATGTATCTCTCAAGCTGTTTGCCTTTTGCAATCTCATAATAGTAAAAGAGGTTTCCACATGACTGACCTTTTTAGTACGAATAAATAGTTTATATGCACCTTATCATTTTTCCACTTTACAATTCGCATGTATCCTTTTGTTTTACGGTTTCATATCTGATTTTGTTAAATTTTGCAATACCATGAAATAAACCCAGAACGAGGCACGGTGAGGGCATTGTGCTAATTTAACAAGAGTAAATTGAATCAATGAGTTCCTTGCGCAATTGCATCCAACTGCCCAAAATCAGGGCTAATCCAGTATTTGTGTCAATTTAACAAGAGGAAAGTGGGAATATTTCAATTTTAATACAATTTTTATCTCTTAAACCTCACACGCAGTTGCTACGAGTTCGTGAGGGTTGCCAACTTCATCTCTCAGCTTCCCACCATTGAAGCATTCACTAGTCTTTGTTTCTTTTAATAACCCCTTTTATGGTTTGAGAAAGCCGTTTGTCATTGTGTCTGCCAACCAGTCCTCTCTAAAATAGGTCAGTGATGGAGATATGTGTGGTTTAACACTCTTCTTCAAGGTGTTAGGTGTTGGAGTTTACTTATGATGTAATGCTTACGTTTTCTTTTCGACACTTAATATATGAGTGTCATCTTTAAATAAGATGTCCTTTGCAGAAAAAAGAGGACAGCTTGGTATTTGTGGAAACGTTTAAGCTGTCAATTCCTCTGGTATTTTTAATAGTCATAACTAATTGTTCTTCACTAAAGTAAGAAAAATGTTTTGTAGCATAGTAAAAATAGTAGAAGTCTGTTTTATCTAATTCTTCCTACTACAACTATGATTATTTCGTTGAGAGGGTCATCTTAATCTAGCTTCTTCTGCTCTCTCAAGTGAAGTGTGTCTTATACACATATTTGGTTCAATTATAAGAAAAAACTTGCTTCCACTTTCTCAGAATGAATGGCATAGTATGATAATGAGAATCAAGGCACTACCTTCCATTTTGGAATCTGACATCAATTCTTGAATTTTTTGAAATAAATATCTTTGTTTTAGAAACTACACTCTCTACTCTCACAAGGCAGGGGTAAGGCTGCATACACACTACCCTTCTCATACCCCACTCTGGAATTCCACTGGTTCTAGTCGTCGTTATTTTTGAAACTACACAGAAGATAACAAATCTTCTCATGGATAAAAGTATTTAGATAAATATTTGGAAAGAATTGTCAAAGCCATTGTTATAAGATATGCGTGACAATCACACAGAACCTAAGGGGACTATACTTGCAGATTATTGTTGGATAGTTCTGAGGAAAACGGAAATGTTATCTGCTGTTTTATGTCTGATCTGAAAAACAAATTATTAAGCTCACATTTTAATGATGTTTGAATGAAAATTGTACAGTCAAAAAGTGTTGAGTGCGCGGAAGGATTCAGCTGAGTTGCCACTGGTTAATAAAACCATGATGTACATAGGAAGGCATCATTGAAGCGGTGAGTCATCCATCCGACCATCTCTACATCACATTATGGCATCTGTACTCCTAAAACATTGTAACTGACCTTGATGGGCAGCTTTCAGGCTAATTTACAAACAGAAGTTGAAGCTTTGGACTATCACGAACCCCAGTGCCACGGACTCTCTCTCATGTAAAATCACGTACGCGGACAAATGACAATAATTGTGTATAGGAGCCTGTAGCTTCTTATAAGACTGCTATTTTTTCATTTTCATTCAGTCTACATTTTACACTATTGAAAGGATCCATAGTGTAGAGTCATAAGTTTTAAACTGTATTTCAGTTGAGTCACAAACAGATTTACGCCTCCCTTTCTATGGTTTTTTTGGGTGTTAGGGGCGGACAATTGAAAGCATTTTGTAACTAGTTGAAAGTACATAATATGTTTTTTTGGTTTTTAGGATTGTTGAATTGCCTAGAATAGAGATAGTTTTTTCCGTACAGTGTTGGTATATGGTTGACTTTACGTAATATTGCACTGTGATGAGTTTTGGTAAATGGAGCAACATGGAATGAAGATTCATATAGTCCAACTTTGCTACTGATTTTGGTCATTGTGACCACACGAAAACGACCAGTTTTTAGGATTCCCTATTTATTCCGTGCTGATAGAATTCGATGAAACCAACTGGTTTCTGATGAATGAAGGTTACTCCTAGCCTTCCTTCACAAGCAGTCTATTGAAGTCAAATGCCCAGTAATCTCTTGTAGCATGTACTGCCATGACTAGTACCTCATCCCGACATTATGAAGCCAATCCCTCATCCTCCGAGTAAGGGGTGTTATTCTGTTGAGACACAAAGTCCCACATTGCTGGTTAATGGAATGAGTGGTCTCCTTATAAGGCTTAGGCAATCCTCCTCCCTTTGAGCTAGCTTTTGGGGTGTAAGTTAGACTTAAACATACTTCATCATGGTATCAAAGCAGGGCCCGTCTCACTCAATGTTGGGCCCCAAAAAAGAGACACAAAGTCTCACATTGCTGGTTAATGGAATGCGTAGTTTCCTTATAAGGCTTAGGCAATCCTCCTCCCTTTGAGCTAGCTCCGGAAACTATTTTTGCCTATCACTTGTTTTTCTTCCAAAAGTGATAGTTAATTGTATTTGTCCTTAAAGAGCATAGTCTGGTTGAAATTCTTGGGGAGACTTTGCTACATTCATCATTTATGGATTTTATTTTTCGGTAGAGTTTGTTACTTTCATAATGGAAACTACGTTTTTTCTTTCTCTTCTTACAAATTTCCTGCAAGCTCTAATAAAATTACTTCACTTTATTTGAATGAGAGTTTAACCATAAAAATTATAAATATAAATTTAAAGCTGTAAATATGTTCAAACAATAATATTATTTTATATATTTTTTGCAAAAAATATAATTAGCATATAACGTCTCCTTGTTATTATTCAACTATGCAGGGCACAAAGCTCTAGAGAAAATTAGAACAAGAGAGAAAATGAGGAAAAAAGAAGTAAAGCTTGTCTGCCAAAGTGTTGATCGACGTATCTTACTTTTGTACCAGCCCTTCTGCCTCCCCAATTTGCTTTTTCTTTTTCCTCCTACAAATTCATTTCTTCAAATTCACATTATAATTTTCTCCAGAGATTATTTTATCCCGTGTTCTACCTTCTCCATGTTTTTAAACAATCATTCACCTAATAAATTCAAGTTACTGGTCAACATTATTATTATTTTTTTCACTAGTTTACTCTCCACTACTGGTCAACATTACTATTTTTGTATAAAAAGTGTGTTGAGCGACACTCCATGTAAATAAATATTTTCACTCGTTAAAACACTATCAAAAAGAAGTGGTACTAATTTTTTTAATATAAGGGTATCTTTTAATTTCTAAAGACGATACTAATCTATCGTCATGGATTGTCAGAAAAAAGTAACAAAAGCCATGCTTGTGATTTCCGCAAAGTCCATTTTATCGTCCAATGTTGCCCAGCCATTTTCTCTATATTATATTACTCACTTTTTCAATATGTTCTCTATTATCTAGAGCCCCAAATCAAGGGTAAAGTAAACTCCAACCCCAATATCAAGGTATATTATTATGCCACAAATTAATAATTGCAAATCTCACCAACAAAATCTTGGACAATGAGAAGGGGCTTAGGGATAAAGAATATTGCATTATAGTTTACACATACAAAAAGGGGAAAATATGGCCAAGTACAACAACAAGAAGAGAAAAAGAACATTAATTAATAGAAAGTGATGGCTTACAATCTGGAGGAATCTATCAGCTTTACTAGACAAAAGTCCCAAAAAAAAGAAACACCCCACTCCCCATTACAGCTACAAGAAAATTAATGAAACCAAAGTTGCAGCCAAAGCACTGCCTGCTAAATTCAAAGCTGTTGGAGAGAAAGCCCTTGTTGAATCTCCCATTGCTAATCCAGCTAAATATGACCCATCTGCTAGCATAGCTTGTGACCCGGATCCGGGTTCAGTATCGGTTCCTGCCCCGTATTCTGATCCTGACCCATATCCTATTCCTGCCCCGTACTGAAACCCGGAGGATGATCCATCCACCATTTGACCCGAACTTGACCCGGTTCCTCCCACTGAAGGGTCCACAACTCCTGTACTAGTACCACCATAAGACCCATCACCATTGGGTGTTGCTGTCGTAGGTGTTGTATCTTTTGTAGATTTTTGACTGCACATATTAGCTAAATGTCAAAATCATAATCAATGTAGTAGGAGTAATTATTTACAACCCATACAAACACAATCATTCATTACTGCAACCTTTTGTCAGATACACTCGTGACCAAAACATGGCATGTGTTATGCAATAATGGAGTATCAAACATGGAATTTGACAACACCCCAAATTTAACTCCAATTGAAATTTGATATTCAAACTTAACTTCATTATCGAAATTCTAATTATGTCACGTAAATCGGGGTGGAAAGAATTTTTTTTTTTACCTTGGGGTAGAAGGGCAAAATGTGATGGTATAATCAGCACCACTGCAAGTGAAAGTGCTGGTAGGATCATCATAAGCGTAGCTGTATGATCTTGGACAAGCAGATTTGAACATCTGCGAGTACATGGAAGGTTTACAAGTTGACGGCGTGTTATACGCGCCGCTGCAGCAATACTCCGGCTTGTTAAACGCCTCACACGCGCTCCTGCACGCCTCTCCACTGCCACTCTTCAGCTCCGACGGGCAGATTCGATTCAGATCCGTCACGCAACCCGTCGTCGCACACATACCCGACCCGCCCGATGCTTCTACAACCATGGGTAAATTGTACCCGTCCACCAAACTTACATCATAGAAATCCTGCCCGCCAGTTCCGAGCGTGAACTCCGCAAGGGTAGCCGGCGGAGCAGCTCCGGCACCGTTGCATTCCACCTCACCAGAGCCACAATCCCCTGTTCCGCAAGAACCCGACCCGGATCCCTCAAACGAACAACTGGTTCTGCCCCAAAACCTACCGGACCAACCAGTAGGTGCGGTGAATGCACGTGCAGAGTCTTGGGGAAGTTCAAATCCAGTGCTTTGAAGAGCTGGACTACCTGCATTTGCTAGTATCCCTGGCCATACTGTGTACTCACATTTGTTCACAAATGTAAATGTAGCCCCTAAAACACCTGTAAAAAGAAAAAATACAACAGCAATGTAGCACTCACATTTAGTTTAATTAACAGAAAATGCTATTGTTATGGCATAAGAATGAGTTTATTCTGTTTATACCTCTGGATAAAATGTAGAAAGCAAAAGAGAAAGTGAGAATGAAATGTGGATGAGAAGAAGATGAAAGCTCCATAAGGGTTTTTGCTAATTCCTTAAGCTGCTGAATACTAGTAATGTTATACTAGTTCAGAGGAAAAATTATTAAAAAACAGAGTGATAAGTAGGAGGAAGAGGACAATGGAGTGGGGTTCAGGTAAGGCTTTTTCTTCCTGCAGCTGCAGGAGATAGTGATAAGGGAATAGCAGATTAATTAAAGAAAAAATGAGGAATGGGAATGAGGTTTTGGGTATGTAGGGTTTTTTCAATGCTCAGAAAAAAACAAAAATGAATTTTGTGAGGTAAATAAAGAAAAAGGAAATAGCAATGTCAGTAGGAAGATGAAATATTCATAGCATTGAGGGAGTACAAATAAATTTATGTAGAATCTTTTCCGTGCACAATGCATTTATGTTACTTTTTTTTTATTTTAATATTGCATATAGGTTATTTTTTTAATGCAATATGCGATGGGTGAATTAATTTATTAAAAAAAAAAAAAAAGATAGGGTGAGTTTTATTATTTTAATTTAATAAATGCTAGTGATAGTCCTATGGCTTAGAGTTAACAGGAACGTTGGGACCAGATGTTTGTTAACCGACGAAAAATATGGAATTAGGCTTATTTCAATCATCAATGACTTGTCCCAGTTCCTGAGGGCTAGCTTTCTAATCTAATTTGAAGAAATAAAGAAGGCAAACAAATTTTGCTTCTATTTGATCATACATTTTAAAGATTTAAATTTAAATATAAATATTTTATTGGATCGTAAAATTCGATTAGATTTTGAATATTTTATCTTTGATCATATATTATCTTTTTTTGTTTTGGCTTCAAAATAAACGATCAAACAAGAGGGGTTTTTTTTTCAACAAGGGTGGCTCGATTTTGTTAGGAAAACAACAAGCATCTTGGGCTGCCAAATTTAAGGGCTTCAATTTTTTTTTTTTTTTAGTAATAATAGGTTATAAATTTTTTTTTATATATAAAAAATACTAAGTTA
>JAABOM020000001.1:38760200-38776969 GCA_011800125.2 Solanum clarkiae
TGTACGCAGACCTTACCGCTACCTCATAGAAGTAGAGAGGTTGTTTTGAAGTATGATTATATAATTAAAGGGAAAAAAAATTACTGAATGAAATTAGTTATATTTTTTTAAAAAAATAATTTTGCGCCTCAAATAGATAATATGCTCAAGCTGCCCCTATTTTTTAATATGGTATTTTTGATAAACAATATAAACATTGTGCATTTTTATTTCTTTAAAATTGTAATATGAACTCCGCCTATATTAGTTTTCAAAGTATAGATTAATTTTCTAGTACAGAGATTAATATCTAATAGGTAGAAAAAATTGAACGCTTCGGTGGAATTTGAATGTAGCAACTAAATAATTAAGGATGCGCTCTGATCATTAATAAAATAGATTGAACATTATGAGGTCGAAAATAAAGACTATCTAATATTGATATGATTATTTAAAAAAAGATGTTACAATAATTAGGTCGAAATTCCAATCAGTCTTTTTTGGTTTATGATGTCGTTTGCTTTTAATTAGTAAGGACAATAGTAAAGAATGAGAAAACTATTTCTTGATTTTGTTTAGACTAGAAGAAGAATAAAGATATTAGATACAGATAGCGTAACCTTTATGCCTTCAGATATGAGAGCACATGTTTTTGTATCATATAAAAGGAATTTAGCTTTCTTTTCTTGACAAAAGAAAGAATGAAAACAAAATTAAAAAATCGACACTTGATCATATATTTTGAAAATAGATATTATAAATTTATCTTTAAATACAAAGAAACAACTGTTGGTTTAAAATAATAAAGATACATTGCTAAATTTAGCGGGTATCATATGAGTTGGTTTAAAATAATAAAATTATTTAGCTGTTGAACAGAGAACATACGATATTTGTAGGAAGCTAATTAGATAATAATTAAATATGTCTTAAGAAAGTCCAAAAATTTTGAAGCAAATGAAGATCACAAATATAAACAAAATCTGCTTATTTGTGAAGGTGTCCTCAATAAAATAGAGTTTGCTCTCCTCGCAGATTTTAAATTATCATTTGAATCGTTAATCGTACTCCCTTTCGTTTTATGCTAATTTATTTTACTAAAATTAAGCATGAAGAAAATTTGAATTATTTATTACTGAGCAATGTCACTATTTTAAAATAAGAATAATATTGAAAGAAAATACTCCTAACTAATTAAGTTGGATGGGTTAGAAATAAGGGCCAGTAAAACTCTCGCTATGCGAAAGATTCAAAGAAGGGCCCGACAAGAAGGGTGTATTGTACATAGTCTTACTTTGCATTCCTGCAAAGTATTATTTTCAAGAGTTGAACTCGTGAATTTCTAGTCACATAGCAACAACTTTACTAATAAACAAAATAAAATAATATTTTTAAAATTTATTTGTGTAATAAATAAGTTATTTATGTAGTGTTAATTAATTTTCGTATAATCAATATGGCATTTTATATATAAATAAAAAATTATGTTATTCAATGTATAACCATTATCTGTGAGTTATAAGTGTGGGGTAGGGGCTGCCCTACCAATAGAGGGTGAGTAAGTGGCCTTGGATTCCATTACTCAATTAAAGTGTCTCGTCTTTTCATGATTTTCCCAATATATGCACCTAAAAAACTTTGACCGTTCATATTAAAATAATATATCCTTCTCCCAGTATATAAAAAATACAATTAATTTCTTACATCTCCATAACAATAACATTACCCCAATATCTCAAAGGCTCCCGCCCATTACGGGGTAAAGGGGGGTTGGATGTACGCAACTTGACCCCTATGTTTAAAAACATAGCGCGACTGTTTCCAGATGACCCATGATGAGCGTCGAAAGTTGCATTGACTAACTGCTACTTCACAATTGATTTGTTTTATTCCATCATACCCCAAAATAAAAAAATAGTAAATCTTTGGCTCCATCCAAGATTAATAGAATAATTTCTTACATCTCAAATTGAATAATTGGTGGTGCCTCCACTTCTCTCATACATTAAATTGAACTTCTCTTTAATCATATTCGTGTATTAAATTAAATAATGTGTCCTTAGAAAAATTATACGATTCATGACCCCCAAGAAAGTATAATGAAGCCACTAGGGATTTAATGCAAAAATTACTCATTTTCTCCACTAAGAATTGCAATAGTATATAGTAACCTCAAAAAGTGAATCGAGTATTCATCGAAATAATCACAATTACGTACTTTTATGAGGTGTTTTTTTTCAAAAGCAAGCTGATTTTTCTCTTCACTTTTAGACAAGTTTCAACCTTTTAAGATAAAAGTCTTCCTCTTTATTCATTTTTAAAACAAATTATAAAGAGGGTAGGGTCAAAAATAGGAACGAAATTAGTTCCCATTTTGCTCATGCAAAACTAGTTAAAACACATTTTCTCAATAGGTTAAAAGTTAAAACACACATAAATTATAAAATCCACTTTAATATTTCAACTATACCGTATTTTCATTTTATCGACTACTCAACGAAATGTGTTTGAACATATAAGTAATGATAGTTTAAGTAGATAAGAAAAAATTGCATATAGTTGGACGTGAACTCGTGAAAAAAAAATCACTACAATACAAGAAACATTTAGTCGCAATAGATTCAAAAAAATTTAGTAACAATTGAATTAACATGTATCATTATATTCAAAGTTGTTAGAACGTTTAGCAGCATTTTTATATATAAAGTGTTGGTAAGTAATATTAATATTTATCGTTGCCGCTAAATTCTTTATTTGTTGGAGTGATTTTATATGTTTTTTTTTTTTATCATCATTAACTCAATTTTGTCAGACATAGGATCCTTTAAAAATTAAAGAGATCTGTTGGAAGATGGAGAAGGTAGTCGTCACTTTACCAGGAATCTGATTGGTTTGCAAAGTCATATAAAAGATTATAATGTAGTATGAATTATGATACTATATTAGAACTAAAGAATGATCAAATTATTTGGTAAATATAACCTTAATGATAGATGTTTGGTTCACTCAACCAAGCACATAGTTTTGCGAGTTTCATATTTTAACTAGTCAGTATTTTTATCATATATATGAACTATCACATGCTATATATTAAAGCACACCTCATATATAACTTGGTTGTAAGGAAGCACGCGCTCTAGTGGTTAATGAAAGTGATTGAAGTTCTGAGAAATTAGTGTTTTAAAGTACTTAAAAATTAATATTTATGAAAATAAAGAAAACATCTATTGAAATAGTCAAAAAGCGCAGGCAAACTGAGATACATCACAACTGAACATTTATGTACCTGGTTTCATCACCTCTCTAGATATCTAGCCTGCCATCAGTTTCACAAAAGGTGTTACTCGTACGATTCAATTTATTTGTCAGGTTTTGACTTAACATGAAGTTTAAAAAAGCAAATATATGTTGGATGTACCACAATTTCCTTCGGTCTTGTGATTTTAAACATGTTACGTGAAAAGCTGAAACTAAAGAGTTGCTAAAGAGCTGAAGTACCCTTACCTGAGTTTCTTTATCAAGATTCTTGCTGATATCAACTTCTGTAAGCCATATAGGAAGTTTTGGTGTAGCCGATTTGTCTAAAGCTGCTCCGATGAATGGAGGATTTGGTACTGTAATTTGTCCTTCTAGGCCAATTCCATCCATAAATACTCCAACTTGATTTAAATCTCTCAATTTGGAACTATAGGCATCACCTGTAGAATTCATGTCACTGCAAGTTTCTACAACATTATAGTCATTCATAAACAATTTGGCTAAGGGGTCCAACTGTTGTGCTGTTTGGAAAAATTCAAGACTTGTGTTGGTGCCAAGTCTTTGTTGGTAGAAATCATAATGAAGCATTTCATTGTCGACATCCCAATGAATGAATTCATTCTTGTATTTTTTCATCAAACTCTGTATCCTGGAGTTAACTGCTGATTTTAGCTCAGGACCAGTTAGATGTGGAACCCATGAAGGAGTGTATCTCGGATCCTCCCAGAATATGTTGTGCCCTCTGGCAATGATTTTGTTCTTTTGGACGAAGTCCAGCATTTGATCAGGCATAGTATAGTTCACTTCTCCTTGTTGAGGTTCTGTTGAATACCACTTGAGTTCATCTTCAAAAACCGCGGCATTGAACCTCTCTGTAACAAATTTTAGTACTAAAAACACTTTTTTAAGTAGTGAAAATGACACGTGTATTTGGCTACAAGTGTTGAAACTGATAATAAACAGAGCCATGTGCTTGTAACGAATCAACTTCGCGTTAGTCAGAATGTTACCTGATATGCTGGATTTCCAAGAATTGTCTTTGATATAGCAGAACCAAGTGGAAAATCTCTATGAACTTGCTCATCTCTGATTGATGCTCCTGGCACTCTTTCTCCTTGCACATCCGATATTTCTTTCCTAGAGGTTGAATTTAGCAGAAGTACACGCGTGGTCAATAAACTCATAACGTTTACCATAAAAGTTAAGATGCTAAAAGCCATTAACATGACAATGTATACAATCTCGAGTAGCATAGAGTTTCAGGAGTTTACTTTATCGATCATGTCTTGTTGGTTTTTTCTCCATTGCTGATAAGTAAATGGCTGCAATCGAGATATTTAACTTTGCCTTATCTGATCTCTGCACCAATTTTGCAGCACTCAAACAACTACAGAAATATTAACTCAAAACCGGAAGTCATGTACCTGGAAATAAAGTAGAGCATAAGAAGAAGGCGAATCAAGAACAAATCCACCCTTTAAAAATGACCAGCATCCAGACCTAGCAATGACTTAACTATACCATTAGCTGTTTTTATGCTTGCCTTTATCACAGCTGAATCTGCATCAAATATCTTCACCCAACCTAATAATAAACACCTGCCCCGATGAGTACATATTCTTTGCAACAAAATAGATGCCCAAGTGATGAAATTTCAGTTGCAACAACTTAACTGGAGAAGCTACAGATGGTATCGCCTGAGAGGACAAAACTATAGGAATCAGTTTCAGATCGAATGACTTGATTTTCGATTGTCCAGCGCGTCTTCTGGACTTGATTTACACTAAAACAGAAGAAATTAAGTAACTTAAAACGCGATGATCAGGACAAAACGAAAAAATAACAAAAATGTCACCGCAGTGATCATAAATAGGCTCCTCTGCATCAAAATAACATTCCCAAATCAATTAAGAGTATCCATGTAAGTTTTAAAAAATTTATTTCAAGGCCATACCATAAGAAGCAAATGAGGGAAGTATGCTGAGTAAAAACCACTTCATTTTTCTCTCAACAGACCAAAATAAAACTACACAAATTTGAAAAAACATTACAATAAATAAAATGCCTCAAAAGTTTTACAGGAAATGAAATTTCATGTAAAGTTAAATGTGCACCACACGTTACATGAGACATCCAACAATAGGTCTGTATTCTAAGTATCTCCGTGACCAATCACATGATTGAATACATTTATTTTAGTAATGTTTTTGGAAATTGTTCCTTGGACTATTAGAATTTTCTGAGGTTATTTCTAAGCTTTATAGTACTCAACTTGCCTAAATTTCATTTCTTTCTATAAAATATGAAGAAAATGACAAGAAGCCTGTAGTTTATGATGCCAGAATGCAGTATGGAGTAATCACATTATTTGAGTGGAAATGTAGGTTCCAAAACTCTTTCAATTTATTATTAAAAAATAAATCTCTCTTTAATTTGATGTACTACCTCTCTTTCAATTTCTGTAATAATTATTTGAGGCGCGACTGCACTAAAGAATGATACTATTTTTTATATTTATGATCTAGAACAAGTCATGAATATTTATATTATTATATTGATATATAATTGTTAGTACTTTTAAGAAAAAAGATTAATAACACTAATACATATCGGCAAACGTTTTATAAATGATCAAGAAGTAAAATGACATGCTCTTTAGTTTGATGTATATGGTTTGAAAATCTTAGAATTTTTTTTATTTTATTGTTTATAAACAAATGAAGATAGAAGTTTTGGGAAGAACATGATAATTAAATGAAAAATTATACTAGTAATTAATCAAACCTATGACCAATTTGACCTTAACTGTTGGAAATAAAGTAGCATAATGTATATTTATGTTACATGGGTATATAAGCAATTTTTACCAACGAGAAGATCTATAGAAAAACTATAATAAATCAAAAATATAATAAAAATAAAATAAGCAATTTTTACCAACAAGAAGATTTATAGAAAAAGTGTAATAAATCGAAAATATAATAAAAAATAGAAAAAGTAATTTTTATATGTTTGGCTAATTTAAATTATTATGAATGCATATGTCCAATGAGAAAATGCCACATAAATTTTTAAAGAATTAAAATTGACCTAAATATTTATGTTAAGTTGAGGATATGTTTGAAATCAAAAAATAAATTTAAGAGTACTTTTAAATCCAAAGATGAAAAAAGAATGTTTATGAGCCTTTTTTCCTACGTAGCATTTTTCCCTAGTTTTTTTTTTGCGCAAGTACCTTATTACTAGGAATTTTTATTTCTTTTAATAATTCTGCCTTTGAGATTTGAACTGAGGGTTTTAGTAAACAGCCTCTCTACTTCTATAAGATAGCGATAAGATTTGCGTATAATCGACCTTCCCAGACCCCACTAATAAAATTACACTGAGTATGTTATTGTTGTTGTTTTCCCCCCGAGTCCTTTTCACTTACCTGGTGAGTTGCGAGCATCCAGACCATTTCCTAATGAACCCGACCCGCAAACTCTCATCCACCTTTCTCCAAAAGCCCTTCATAAACCCCACCTTCTCCATCGCCGTCCGCCGGCGATTGTCGACCAAAAGCGGCAACGACGAGTAGAACGACGCATGGGAAGCTGCGTGGCTTCCCGACGATCTTTCTGGAAAGAATCGAGCTCCATGGGAAACCGACGTAAAATTTTGCACTTCCCGACGACACCAGCAACAACACTGCCAAATATACCCAAACTGAGCCTAGGGTTCCGGAAATCGATGCGGAAACTAAAGCCTTTGTGGAGGACATGAATGAGAATTGGCACTTAAGAAAGGGGAAGCTGCAGAAAAATGGTAGGGATAATGAGAAGGGAATAAATATGAACGAAAAGGAAAGTTCTCTTTATAGTTTGGATAACATAAAGAGGGATTATAGGTTGAAGAAGCAGAGAGTACATGCGGGTTTGTGGTTTAAGGAGATTGAGAAGATGGAAGAGGCTAAGCTAGGAGATTCTATCGGTGGTAGCGGCAATGCTGATGATATCGAAAAGCTTCTGGATAGCTGCTCGGAGTATGATCTCCTTTTTCTTTTTTTGTTCAAAGTTGCAGTTTTAATGTTATTCATTTGATTTATGGTTTGAAACTTATGAATATGTTTTATAGTGGCATAATGGACATATAGGATACATTGACCCCAATTAGTTTAGAATTGAGGCATAATAGGTCATTGATTTTGCATATGGATATAAAAGACTCATGTGGTCAACTCCAACTAGTTTCAAGTTGCGGCAGAGTGTTCCGTTAATTGATATAATTGTCAGTGTTGATCCTTGATCAATATAAATTTGTGTTTATGGATATGGAAAGCTCATAGTTGAACCCAAATAGTTTGGAAATCAGGCATAGTCTTTTATCTTTCTTTTTCAGGTTAAGTAGTTTTCTTTTCTTTTCTTCCTATAGGATAAGTAGGTTCAATGCATAGGTTTACGGTGATTGACTGTGCTTATGGATGTTTCGAGGCCTATAACTGACCGTGAATAGTTTGTATTGAGGCATAGTTGATCATTGATTAATATAGTTGACTGTGCTTATTTGATGTGGATTTGAATTGAATAGTAGTCAGATCTTCAACTAGTTTGCATGTGATTATGAGTTTTAATGGTTAATTTAGAGGTGGATCTAGAATTGAGAGTTAGTGGCCTGGATAAGTTGAAGTCTGTTATGTGAAGATATTTTGAAATCTTTTTCTGCATGTACTGTACGAGTCATTTGGTAAAACCTAGTGCTAAGGGCTTTACTGGACCTCTTTTCCTATATAAGAATCTTGACACAGCCTATAAGGGGACGCATATCTTCATTTTGGCGAGACAGAAGTTTTTCAACTACCTATACTAAAACATTGCCTTGAAGAGACTCATGATGAAAGCAAACTGCAAGTAATAGACTTGCAGCTATAGATTTATATTGATAGATTAGATGAGTAGCATGGTATTGAAGTATGCTAATTTTATGTTTTTCTCTATTTTTTATTCTTGGTTAATTTTTTTTGATGCTTGGCTAATGTTAGATGTACTATTTGGTCTAATATCACGCTGATTTGAATGTATGATCAAACAAGATGGTATGGAATTACTTTTTAGTAATTCGTCAAAAAATACTGATTTTTTCCTTTACCATGCTGTTGGTTGATTTATGCTGTTTTCTGTCTGTTGTATTGCTCTTCCACTTCTTTTGTGGGTGTGTTGGGGTGTAACAACATTGTAGTTTGATGATAAATAACTTGCCAGGCTAAGATTTATACCATGACCACCTGCCATATCTTGTTAATGTTACTACGCTCTGTATAATTGTTAGGATTTTTGACTCACCTAATGATGATTCAAGCAATTCAAACACGACTTCTGAGTTCAAAAACAAACCTGATGGCTGGGAAACAACTCCAAAAGCACAAGATGGGAATATATGGGAGATGTCACAAAGAGAAGAAGATATCTTAGTCCAAGAATTTGAACGCCGAATTGCATTCAACAAATTCCAGGTTTGTGGTGAAAATCCGATTTTAAAAAGTCAAGTTTGGTTGCTGGACAAACTCGTTGTTAGCTCTGGTGAATCAGTAAGCTTTGGTTACACATATGTCTTTTTCCGACAAGCATATTAGTTTGCTAAGATCCTCCCTTTTTTCTTTCCCTTTTATCTGTTTCCTTTGATAAGAAAGGTATCCAGATCCTTTTACCAGCACAGACCAAGTGGGGCAAGATTGTGCTACATATTAGCAAAAACAGCTAACTCGTCCAAATATTGCAAGAGTCAAACTAGATGTGTATTTTTCTGTTGAGCATCCAGGACATGTCTTTGATGAAGACATTGAACCTGAAGGAGTGATAGAATTTCAGTCATTAGCCTAACTTTCATAATATTTGTTTTTGGATAATTCACTTCCACAACAGTTTATGAAATGAAAAAGAAGAAGAAAAACCAAGCCAAATAATAAGCTTACCATCTCATCTACCACGCACTCCATTGGTTCTTGGGGCAAGGCACAAATTGTTGTTCTATTAAAATCTTCTATTTTATAACTAAAAATGGTGGAGGGCTACTTGAATGTTCTGCCATGTAGGCAAAAGCGAAACTCTCTGATCTTTGGAGCCTCTTCCTCTTGCATTGTAGATCCAAATCTCCAATACTGCATTTTCCTTTGAGATTGGCTTTTCTAGTCACTCAAGCTTTTTCTTGTAAAGGGATTGGGACACCTCTATTTTGCATATCTCAATGGATCTCTCTGCATAGATGTTTCCATAAGTTGCACTACCACATTCGTCGGTCTATCTGTCTTACTACTACTTCCACTTGTATGGAGGTCATTAATTCGGTATGTCCTCTGAGCATTGTACACTTGGGGGAAAAAGCTTTTGTTCTCCATTACTAGTGAAGTGTAGACAAGTGTCCTCAACAAGTTTTCTTAACCAAATATAGCCTCTGAAACTCCTTCCTATTCATCTTCTTTGGAGGTCCACATTTTTGGTGGTAATCATTCTCTGTGGAGCTAGTCATTTCTGACCGCTAGTCCATACTCTGTATTCAGTCCTTGCTTTACATCGTTCACTGAGTATTTTAACCTTGCCTTATAATCCTAGTATGATCAATAAAATCAGTGGCTGGTGGATACCTTGGTCAGTAGCATGGCTTGGCACCTTCTCTTTTCACGAATCTTCACTCTCCAACTATTCAAGCTTGATGAGATACTTTGTCCTCCAATGTCATGTCCTCTAAGCTCAGTTCCACACTTCCTTTGCCAGTTGTTGGCTTCTTGCACAATTCCAGGATTTTATGGTACTTGATGTCGACAAGTGAGTTATTTGTAGACAGGAATATAGCTGCATGTTTCCGTTATGTCTGATAGACCTCATTTTGAACCGTCTCTTCTGCCTAGCTCCCAAAGGGGTGGCCTAATGGTCAATGAAGTGGGTCGAGAACCATGAGATCTTAGGTTCAAATCCTAGCAGCGACAAAATTCTAGGTGATCTTTTTTCATCTCTTCAAGCCTTGGAGGACAGAGTTATTCAATAATTGAACTGACCTAAGTGTCCCGTGGAATTAGTCGAGATGATCATAAGCTGACCCGGACACTGCAGTTATCGATATTTTTTAAAAAAATAATCTTTTGCCTATGCTAGATAGCTTTTTAAAATTTATGTCTTTCATTCTTAAAAAAAAAAAAAAACAAGTACTAGCTGTTGCTCTGTAATTCTATTCACTACTGGATGATAGCAATTTAGTAAAAGAATGTTAACTGGATACACAAGGTTCTGAGATTGGATAGTGAAACATCATGATCTATTGTTTGGTCTTTTTTCTTATGCTACATAAATGTTGATTGTGCAGATTGCCAGTTTTATTAAAACTCATATTTAGTCAGAGAAGGCCTATAGATGGTTGGAAGTGTATGATAGAGGAGATCGGTCCAAATGCCAGAAAAGGGAAAGGAAGTGTTTCCAGGTTACCTAGCATAGCAGATGCATCAACTCGGCCTTTCAGGGAGGAAGAAACATCCTCCGACACTACTTTCCCCTCCATTCGGGGGAGGACTGGAAGGTACCTTTTTTGTAAATTCTTGTTCCCAGGACAGAATGATATTGCTAAATCTGGGTTCCCATGTTGTAAAATTGGTATTGAACTCAGAATTACAAGTACAATTTTCATAGATGATAAATATTTTCTAAATATGATATATTTAAAGAATAAATAAAAAATGTATATTGAAAAATAGTAAATATTTTATGAAAAGAACTCAAAAAAATAACTATCCTGCGTGAAATTATTATGTTGTGGGCTGACATGGATAGTCAAATTATTTTGCATCATAGTACTTGTTGACAAATCAAATGAGAAATAATTTTTGTTTCGTATTAACATGGTAAAAATTCCACTTCGATAGTTTTACAAGCTTAGCATCATACAAAGAATTCAGATTTACTCGGTGCAAGAGCAAGTGTAAGGGTATCATCAGGTAATTGACATTTCCTTCTAATCCTCCCACTCGACCTCACAAGCAATTGATCAAGACAATGTAGTCTTCCTGGCTTTCCTGCTCGCATAGATGTTTGCATATAAACTCTTGGTTCTAATCGTTAGCAGAATATCCAAGCCGAACCCAACGATGCAAGCTATAGACATAACTATGAATACAAGCCTGTAACAGTGAGCACCTACACAAGTGTTACCACCATCTGCAGTTGTTGTAGCTTCAGCATCATATAACAAACCCGCGAGCAAACCGGAGAAGAGAAATGAGCCGAGTGGAAGGTTGAGAATTAGGACATTATAAATGAGGCCGTAATATTTGAGACCAAAGAGTTCGGAAGCAGCTGGAACAGAGATGGCAAGACGAACACCATAGCAAATTCCAACTACAATAGAGCCAATGTAGAGTGATCCTGGCATAGCCATTGCTAAACAGATGTATCCAACAGCCATCAGAATCTGTGAAGCCGCATTCCATATTGGCCTTGGCAGTGCTGCTTTCCTGCAAATAAGGAAATTAACATCAGTATCAGTGGCCTGCACAAAATTTTATGCGACCCTGTAAGCCTATTGTTTCACTAGCTGGGATTTGAGGTTAACATTGCATTACTTTTCAAATGTACGCAAATTTGCCCTCCATTTCATATTTGGTAGAAAACTCCCCTTACCACTAATAAGTAGCCCAAAATAACCTTCTCAACCAAGTATCAATAAAAACCTTCCCCACCAACGGTTGCTCCGGTCAGTGGCAGGATACTAGAGTGCAAAGTACAAAATTAATATCCAAGTTGGACAGGCTAGTATCACTAGGCTATATATTTTCTTTGATTTAGGTAGTTCAAAATTAGTACAAATCTACCTTACAATATAATTTTTACCCGAGTGGATTTTGGCACCTACCTAGGTCCACCCCTGGCTCCAGCTTGGATGTAAAAGGGGTCATTTTGTCCCTAAACTATTTGAAGGGGACAAATATATTCAAACAAAATTCTTGATGCTATAAAAATATCGTATTAAAATTGTGCAGTTGACCGTCCAAGTTGGAGAATAAAGCGATTTTTTTTCAAACTAAAGAAATACTTCCTCAGAAGCCATCTCTACTGGTCAGAAGTTGATGGGAATGGGAAGGAAATAAAAGACAAGTGTGGTCCATGACTTCTTCGCAAGATTTGAAGCAGTGAAGATTAAAATATATTATAGCTTGGAACTTTCCTTAGAAAAGCCTATGCTATACAATAAATAATTAGTGGTGGTATTATTATGAAAGGAAATATATTCCATTTTCTAACCTTTCTTAGATCTTGTTGAAAATGTTGATAATAGAAAAATCTATTAAACATATAGTTTACATAAGCAAGTTCCCTCTTACAGGAATGGACTTTTCTAACTTCTTTCCCAGAGAAACTCAGACAATTTATGTCCCACCAATTTACCCCATCAAAAAGAGAAGTCCTCATCGACTTAATTAGTGGGGTTAGGTGGAGATCTTTTCTTAGTAAGTTTAAAACTACCAAATCATTACCGCTTTGATTTTACAAAAAAAAAAAAAAATGAATGAGGAGATTTTTATGAAAATAGTCACACTATATGCATATAGCACTATAGATGAAGTTTACATATGTTATTTAACTATTGACTCATTAAAGTTAAGCCATTTAGCTTAGAAGGGAAAAGATAAATTTGAAGGGAATGATAGAAGGTTCAATCAAATGCCATATGTCCTATCTTTCTTCCCTTACATTCCAATGTCTTTCAACCAAATAATAATTTAAGTTTAACATAGGTTGCTTTTTGAGGAAATCCCCCCTCCCTCTTTTTCTATAGATACAAAAAGACGTGTGGAAAAGGGATCTCAACAGAATCTACCTTAAAGTGCATCTAAAGTTCAGATTTCCAATTTCAGCCAATTAACCAAAGGTGAATATGGATGCGTGAAATGATGTTAAAAGAGAGTGAAAATGCAGAACAGATGCTTTAAAGTCAAACTGAAGTAGAAGTAAATTTAAAGCAACACATGCTGAGTTGAAAAGGGATCTCAACAGAATCTACCTTAAAGTGCATCTAAAGTTCAGATTTCCAATTTCAGCCAATTAACCAAAGGTGAATATGGATGCGTGAAATGATGTTAAAAGAGAGTGAAAATGCAGAACAGATGCTTTAAAGTCAAACTGAAGTAGAAGTAAATTTAAAGCAACACATGCTGAGTTGCCCGTTTGACCAAAGATTTTGGAGTAAGTTATGTTTGATCGTGAAATTGAATAGATTTTGAGAAACTAAACTTAAAATTGGTTTAAGTTTCCAGAAATAGATATGCTTAGGAATTTCATTCACAACATCTCAAGTAAAATTTATATACAAACATAACTTAAAAAATTCAAATTTTAACTACAATATCTATGATCAAGCGGGAGCTAAATCAAGCTGCAAAAGTAGAAAAGATGTAACTAGAAACTAGAACAAAAGTTAGATGGTCCAGTGAATAACCAGTTTAATTATTATAGTTCCAGTAAACTTACTTGATGAAGTATTCGGAGACGGAACCGGAAATAATGCGCCCAAAAAATCCCCAAATGCTGGTGAGAGAGACGAAAATGGAAACATCAACATATCCCAGAGCTAATCCCATTTGCCCCAAATTGTTCATCACAGTCAAACCTGTTCCGACTCCACATAGAAATGATACAAACAAGATCCAAAAATCCAGAGTCCTCATCGCCTCGAAAATCGTGTGATCTTCTCCAATAACAGGTGGCCTTTTCTCCACTGCCACAACTGGCACCGCATTTTCCTCCTCCACTACAACAACCTCCTTTTTGATCTCCACTTCCTCCGTAACTGTTTCTTCAACGCCCAGTAATGGCTCAACAATATTGTTATTCCCTTCAACGTCTATAGTTTCTGAATTTTTACGGATGAAACTCTTCACCATAAGGTGAATCGGAATGAACAAAGGCGATGCTAGAAGCACTAGAAGTATAGCAGCAAATATTTGTGAAAAAACTTTGCCATGAGTGCCGGAAATGTCAAATACTAACAAATAAACCGCTATAATAACGGCAATTATGTTAATGACGCCGAAGTATTTGACCTCTTCCTTTTCTTCTACGGAAGTTGAGGAAGGTGGAATTTCACGGAGAAAGACAATCGCCGTGAGACAAACGACTAAAGGAACTATGGCAAGCAGGAGTAAGAAAGTAGAAGGATCGCTAGCAAATAACGCCGAACAAATATCGGTGAATATTGCAGTACTCAATCCAACATATCCTTTCAAAATTCCTGTTACAGGTCCCCTGTTTTTCCTGAAATTCCTTATACAAGTAACTAATATGGCCGTGTTCATCCATGTAGTACTGTTACCTCCCATGCATAAAAATATACACATGACCCAGTAAGGAAGAGGTTTAATTATACCGCTAACGACAAGCCATTGAACACCGTAACCAATGAAACCTTCAATTCCTCCAATGAGAAGAATTACCGGAGTCGATAGACGGTCGGACGCAAGTCCGGCGAGTATCCCGAACGCTTTCCCAATATCCTTAGCGACTGAGAGGTTGTTTAATTGGAGCTGAGTAAGTGCCATTAAAGTCTTTAAAGCGTCGGAATAGTTTGAGAAAGTGTAATTGTTGCCGGAAATAGCTTGTACCCAAACGGCGGCGACGAAGCCCAGCCATTTTCCGACGGGGGAATTGTAACTAAATACAAAAGTCATCAGTGTACAAAGGAATTGATTCAACGAAAGCCGAAAAATGAAGAAGATTCTTTAGGGAAACAGAGACTTTTGGTTCGAAATTTCTGATTCCAAGAGGCAAAAGTATTGATTATTATATAGAGAATTACTTTAGAGACTTTTATTTTATTTTCATCAAATTTTGTTGTTGTCAAGTTGCTGACTGTTGTTTCCACGAAGACACATATAAATTGCCCATCGCTTTTGCAATTGTAGAGTTTTTCTTTTTCTAAAAAATATAAAAATTCTTTTTACGTTTGAAGTGAAAAATCGTTTGAAGAAGATTACGTACTGCATTTTTGCTACAGGGTAGGTAGATCATATAAATTCACAATAAATACAAATTAAATCATTTCGGGAAAAAAATTTATAGATGCTAGAACTACGTATAAATATTTGCGTGTATTTTAAAATTATATTCATTTATTTATTAAAATCATATAAAAAAATATAATATGATATATTATAAAAGAGTGTGTTTATACATGTATTTTCCAAGGAAATATTGTTTATGCACTGATGATCCTCCATTTATAAAATGTAAAAATAAACTAATTACTATTCACAACAACACCCAGTGAAATCCCACAAGTGGGATTTGGGGAGGGTAGATTGTACGCAGATCTTATCACTACCTCATAGAGGTAGCCAGACTGTTTCCTTAAACCCTCAGCTCAAAACCATAAGCAAAAATACCTGCAAACTATATGTAATCAGCAATATATGTTACCTCAACAATATAGCATGACAGAGTACCCAAAAGAAAAGAAATTGAACCAACAAAAAGTTGGGAGAAAATATTTTTTGGAGATTTTTTTAACTTTTTTGTTTATATATGAGTGCTCAAACAATTAATCTTTTTGAAAATTACAAAATGAATTCTGAATAACAACAGAAGAACAAATAAATAAACTAGCTCCAAAATGTCATTTTACATTAATCATTTAATTATGTCCTCTTCAAACCTCATCCAAAACCCTATCGCGTAGCCTCATCTTTACCACCTTTCATATATAGGACTATTAATTTAGATAATATACAAAATAATACTTTTTTTACATATCAAATATAAAAAAAATAATTTATATTTTCTAACAATCGAACACGCCAAAAGAAAACTGCATCTTCTCATAATTTTTTTCTAGTTTTCTTTATATTTAATATTTATTTTAAAATTTTATTAATATAAATTTATGATAAAATTACCAAACTATGAAGATAGAGGACTTTAGAAGAATTGTTATACGCCAATGGGACCCTCCAATAAGTCTATTCGTTGATGTGATGAATCACCCCGAGTAAAGGTACAAATTTCGTGATTTCTGGACCAATATATACTGAACATCAATTGTTATATTCTTCACTTTCATTTTTATTTTGAGTGTTATTTAAGATATTTAATATTGAATATGTTGTAAACATACCATAGCAATGAAAACTTAATGAAATTTAACTCATAATACTAGGAATTAACAATACATATTGTGCGTCCCTACCCTTTGATTTTGACTTTTAGTCTCACTGCTACTCCTATATCCCATAGATTAATTAGGCCTTACTCCTAATAATGATTAAATAATTTGTGCAAATACTTTTTAAAAAACAAATATCATAATAATCTGCACTTGTATTTAATGAAAATTATACGTGCAATATAAATATATTAAGTGTTTAAAAATATTTTGTGCTTGTTTAATAAGAACAGAACAACAACAACAACAACAACATACCCCAGTGCCTCAAAAGGCTCCCGTTCATTGCGGGGTGAGGGGGGTCGGATGTACGCAGCCTAACCCCTATGTTTAAAAACATAAAGCGGCTGTTTCCAGAT
>JAABOM020000001.1:38780163-38807944 GCA_011800125.2 Solanum clarkiae
TCGACGCTCCTCATGGGTCATCTGGAAACAGCCGCTTTATGTTTTTAAACATAGGGGTTAGGCTGCGTACATCCGACACTGTAATGAGCGGGAGCCTTTTGAGGTACTGGGGTATGTTATTGTTGTATATATTTTATTCTTTGCAGATTTTACTAGCTTGTGGAATAATTTCACCGAGTATATTAATATTATTATATAATATGATTGAAGGTTTCTTTAAAAAAATATATTGTCACTTCATACCTACACGATAAAAGACTATCATTCAAGTGAAATGACAAAAACAAAAAGCAAGAAATGTGATTTAAAATAAAGGTAAATTTGGTGGGCAAGTTGTCGATCAGTTATTTGTTTGCTAAAAATCTAATCAATCAAATAATGTAAAGCAAATTTGGCACACAAGTTGTTGATAAGCTACGTTTATTTAATAAGGCAGCTGCCTTATAAGTTAAACTTATACGGCATCGCACATTTTTTGCTATGTCCAAAATCCAAAAACACCAACCGACAGCTGAACTATAACATGTGCCGCTTGCTTATTTTAAAAAACATTTAAGCTACCAAAGAATCCAATTCAATCACGATTCTTGATGAATTACAAATATAATTATGCACTCTAAGCATATATAATTGAAAAGACATCAAAGTTTTTTTAATAGTATCCTATACATTGAGTTAGAAATCTGATTTTTCAAAAATATATAAGTTTAAATTTTTAAAAATTAAAAATTAACTAATTAGTTCGATTTTGGTAGAGAAATCTCTTCACTTCGTTGTCGTAGTGAGACAATGACACAAACTTCTCCCAACTCCAAAATTCATTCCCTCGTATATTCAATCAATACTAACTATGAAAATTTGATTAAACTTGAGACTTGAATGATAATATTATCATGCAAGTCCAGAATAAGAAAGAATAAGTTAGTAAACTACCTCGTTATTGAAGTTGAAAGTGAGCTTAGAAGTTTGCTGCGTATGAAATTAAACAACTTCTGAAAATAAATAAAAAGACAAATTTTAAAGATCATAAAAAATGTGTGAATGGTGATGTATTGTGTAAGGGTCTATTTATTTCCTTTTAAGTGAAGTTACAAGTTAGAAATTATTAGGTGCACAATTTTTTTTTTTAAAAAATTATTTATCTATTTTTATTGAATTTGATTCGATTTAGATTTTATATAAAATTATTCATCGATGGTCATCAGAATCAACACTTTATACACAACCAATACTATTAATCACCATCAATCATCAAAATTTTTGATATATTTTAATTTGTAATTATTAAAGTTTAAATAAAGATAAAAAATCATACATGTTTGATATTGTAAAGATAAATAGTCTTCATTATCATATTTTCATATTTAAAATATTAAATTTTGTACATAAATTCATATATTTTAATCTACATAAAACCAAACACACCTAACTGCACTTTCTTCATAAAAAATTCAACAAAAGGTGCAGGCATGTTTCAGACTGCTTATCAGATTAATAGATTTTGACTATATGTACGGTGCATAACGGAGTGACAGCCTGTCTTCCTCAGATCCACTAAATGCTTAGATATTTTAGGGCCGTCGATTCCAAGTCATTAAAGATTACCCCCTATATACTAATTTAATTAATGAGGAAATACTTAAATATGCTATCAAATTTTTTTAAAAAATTATTTATATCATTTATTAAAAATTTAACTCGTTTATATTATTATTATTAAAGGATAAATTTATTCATATTATTATTTTTTAATAGTAATTTTACAAAATAAATTTTTATACATAACCTGTTTTATACAAATTTTTATTTATCTTATTTTTATATGTCTTTTGAATCTTGACTGTATAACTAACTTTGATTTTAATTTACTGAAACATTACTCGATGAAAGAAGTTCTAGAGACAATATCTTTTCATTTTTTGCAAACGAGCATGACATTCTTATAAATGTACCTTGACGGGATCTTCACTAGGATGTTAATATGATTATTTCTTGAAAATTAGAAAGCGTAGTAACTTATGATTCTTTTCTATTTGTTTCATTCCTTTGCTTTTATCTTTTTTCATACTCGACTTCTAGTAATCTCCCGTTTTTGTAAAAATTATAAATCCCGGTAATTCATCCGTGGTGGGTCTTTATTTGGGTTTCTTTTTTCTTAATTTGATTTATAATTTGACTTTTTAAAAAAAGAGAGAAAAATAATGTTGTGGCCTTATTAAAATATGTGACGTGTAAAAATTTGTTTTGCAAAATCATTGTAAAAAATAATGGCATCAATTAGTCTTTTCTTTAACTATAATGATATAGATGAACTAATTTTTCAGTGTATGATATAAATGGATCTTTTCTTAAAGTTTGATAACATATTTGAGATATTTCATATGAAATTTAAATTAATTTTTAATTTAATTTTATATTATAATATATACTAATTAATTTTATATCACATATTTAAACGATCGTCGTGATTCGTGTGAGCTGTTACAAATTTTTGTATTTATCCGTCGTTGTTACATCTATTGCTCTTTTCCAATATGCTAATTGACAGAACCGCAAATGACGTCTTTAATTTTTCTTTTTCTTTTTCTTTGTAGGCTCCGCTTAATTCATGGACTGTTTCGTCTTTTCAGCTTTACTCCCAACTAGCCACTGACCCAACGTAGCTGCCAAAAGCCAAAAATGAATTTGTTGTTTCAAGAAATAAAATTTCTCAGACGTATATTTCTTAACTTCAATCACGTAAGTATAATTTTAAATATTTTTAATCATGGAATTCATCGTTTTATGCTTACCTACTTATCTAAAAAAATAATAACAACAATAATAATAATATGTTCAATATGATTCAATAAATGAGATCTGACAAAGATAAAATGTACACAGATTAGATAGAGAGATTATTTTTGAAAAATCCTTATCTCAAGAACTTATCGAAAAAAATATTAATAGAAAATTAATAAAAAGGTAATAAGTATATTTTTTTTTAGTTATCATGTTGCATATTTCACAAGTCAATTTGATTAGTTTCCATAGTTAATTCAATTGAATTAATTTGATATTTTAAAATAAAAAAAAATATTATTAACTAATTTTTTTTTCATACCAAAATAAATAAGATACCTTGTCCTTCTTAGTAGGGGCTGCGAACAACTTAATTTCATAAACCAAGGATATTCAATATTTTAGGATAATGTTAAACAGTAGAGCGCATATAATATGCTTTTTACTTTTTGGATTCAAATTTTTATACTAAAAGTGTATCTCGAAAAAGACCTTACAAAAATATCTGTAAAGGCCATCATGCCACAATAATGTAGTGCATAATGAAAATGACATTTAAATTAACAAGTGAACTACTGTTAATTGAAACAACATACGGAGTAGTAATTAAATTTAAACCAAGTGGATTGAACTTTTTAATTATAGTAATAACTTTGATTTCCATATTGATGATTTTATGCAAGTTGCATGAGAAGGACAACCTATATAGTACAACAGCTTTATAAAAACTATAGGCTAGTTTCTGACCTTTGATTTATCCTGCACAGAAAACGTATGCTAATTGGCAACTACTATTTCAATATTATAATAATCCTTCAGTCCGCGGCAATTTTTTTTTATAAAAATCAAAAAGAATATTACACCATTGTAACTAAAAATAATTTAATATTAAATTTTTCTTAGTCTTTGATAAAATAATTTATAACTATGCAAATATCTAAGAATTATTTTGAATCACAAATTTTAAATTTTTTCTTAAATACTCATTAAGTTGCACGATACCATATAATATGAGACAAATGAAGAGTAATAATAATAATAATAATATGAGGATCTTTTAATCTCTTTGATTTAATAGAGTCTTTTTCCCCTTCTATTATTATGTTTTATTCATACTGGTAATTTAATTTTGACAAATTATTTCAATATTTCATTCTCCTTCAATATTTTATAAGTTTAAATAAGCTTTTTATTTTATTTTGTTTAACTCATCGATATTTGAAAGCGATAAATAGCAGTAAAGCATTTGTATTAAAAAATGATTTATTCATAAAGGTTTGATCTTAAAATTTATATTCATCTTTTATTTGATGTTGAATATTTTTTACTTTACCTGACTTTATTTCCATCGACATAAGACCAGGTTCTGTCATTCTTGAGTATGTATATCTCTTTTCTTAATATGTAACTCCAATCAAGTTTAAATAATTTCCAATATCCAACATATTAAATGATTTCTTTTTTCATCTTTTCTTGATAAGTTTTTATATACAAATTTAAATTACATATTAGCTCGTAAATAATCCAATGGAAGATAAAACTAAATTGGATTGCACCCCAAATTGATTTGGCATGAAAAATGTGAACTCAATCCGTCCAAATTAAACAGGTCCAGTTACACAGGGGAGAAGAGAGAAAATTTCTTATTATTCTTGAATAATATTCAGATGTATATTATAATGAAGGAAACCTTATATTTATAGGGAAAAAATTGACTTGGTCTCCAAGTAAGAAATTGAATTGGTTTCAAGTAAGATTCCTAACTCTTAAAGAATCTACATAATAAATATTCATAGTAAATAGAATATGTTTATGATAATTTTAAAATAATTTTTCTTTATTTTCGAAAAGATATCTTTTAACTAAAATTCAAGAAATAAAACAGTTTTCTATTTTCTTGTAAAAAGTAATCAGAACAACTAATTAAATTACCTTCTTTCCCCGCTCTCTCGCACATACATATAATGTGTATTTTGAGCTATAATATAAATCTTAATTTGTATCAATATTAAAAAAAAAACTAATACCAATTTTCTAAAAGTTTATTTGCTACTCTCTCTGTCCCAAGTTAATTGAATTTTTGAGGTTTTTTTCAATGTTCAAAATATTTGAATTATTTAAAGTTAAAGGTGAATGTTTGAAATTTTTTTCATATTTACCCTTTCATTTATTGAACTTTTATATTTTCAAAAAGATAAATTACACTATATATTTATGATTTTATAAAGGGCAATATTGGAAAGTATTATGTAAATTTTGTCTTTAAATATTTTTCTTAATACGCGTACATTACCTCACAAATTTAATTAAAATTGGATTGGAGAGAGTACATTCCACAGGAGTCATAATGAAAACAAAAGATTACTAATAAACTGGTGGGATATTGAATAGTCAATTGACTAGCTGGAGTAGTAATTAAGATTATTAAAATCTTTAATTTAAACTGAAGTTGCAGTACATTGTCTATGAGAAACTTGAAAGGAATAGAGCAAAAACATAGTTAATGGCCCATAGATTTAGCCCATATACATGGATAAACTAGAATAGGAATAAAGCCGACACAGATTATTTAAAATTAGCCCAAATGTGTATGGACTGCCTGTTAATATGTTGCTGCCTTTTGAAATGTAATTATTGTAATATTTTAAGGCGAAAATTTGAATATTCCTTTTTAGTTACGTCAGTTTTGTCCAATTTGTATTTTCATGTTAAAAAGTGGCTAAAATTTAAATAATTTTGAAACGGTCTTAAGCTTGGCTATTTGTTAATTTCTTTCTAGATTCGTCCTCCATTGCATTAGCCCAAAGATGAATTTGCGATAAAAGTCCCTGAAGAAAACAAGAAAGTCAACATAACACCCAAAATTAATATGTGAATAATCAAAGTACAAATCAGCACACTGAACAGGGTAGACAAAGCTGAACAAGAACAACAATTTCATCCTCTGAGATTCTGCTGCCACTGAATTAAAAACCAAATTAAATTAATTAGACACTACTTCTCCATATCCCCACTTCCATTACTGCCTCCCATACATGAATGATTGAGGGAATGTTTAATTGGTTGATAATGGAAGAGAACAGCTGAAATTCTTGATTTTTTCTTTTTGGAGGAAAAGAGGAGATGGGTCGAGCGTTCTCAGTTTTATTGCAGCCTCGATGGCTTCTGATCTTTCTTGGTGTTTTATTTGTTATCTTACTTGCATCCTCCAGCTTCCAAAAGGTACGATTTTTCTTCTTATATTATTAACCCCCTTTCCTTCAATGCTTTATCTTTCTGTCTTTCTTGTGTTCTATCTGTGAAGTTTAGGTAATTTGTTGTAATGGGTTTGGATCTGATTGTACACTATGGTCATAAAGCCTATTTGGGTATTGGTTTTTTCTGCTTATGGGTATAAAAGATCTGGTCTTTTGTCACAGTATCATAACTTAAACAACTGTCTACTAAGTTACTTGATAGTTTATTGAAAGGGATGTATAGCCTTTAGAGCAAACATTGTGGGGATGCCTGTCTTCTTGTTCCGATAAAGCATATACAAATCTTATTGCTTTTTCGTGTTTTCCTCTAAATTGATGCAATGACTTCAAAAGCCATTGAAACCTAGATGAGTTCCTTAAGTACATTCCAGCTGGTGTGCCGAATATCCACCTCAAGCAGCATTGTTTGAAGCAATACTAATGTAGTCCAAGATTCTTGGTTTCTTTGCTTATCCTTTGTCAGGTTGGAGTTAATATGTTTCAAACATGACTTCCTCTTTTTAATTCTCATACGTGGTCGATGAGCATCAACATGTTTTCTTCTTGGTACGAACAAATGTGTTTTCTTTACGAATTTAATAATGCTAGCAGGCATAGGATATAGTCTAATTGCCACCATTAGCCAAATTGGAAAGAGGAAATACTTTATTTTGAGCTTATTTTGTGAGACTTGATCAATTAGTGAGAATCAATTCATGGAACAAAAAGTACTTAGATTTGGATAGTTGTGGCAGGATAGTTAATAGGAATGATGCGTAATAAGTTTGATGTCATCCACTGCAGCTCCAACTCGGAGAATAATATTAAAAAAAAGAGGAGGTGGGGGAGAAAAGGAAGAACATGAATCTTGGAATAGATCCTTGTCAGAATTCAGATTAGATCCCAAAGGCTAGTCTTGAACTTACCCTCAGAAGCAAGAACAGGTCACCCAAAACATTGAGATGTCAGCTGCTACATCTCTCTCACATTATTCCTTTTTCTGTAAGCTTGTTTCCCTCAATCCTGCAAGGATGTTAACTAAATGATATGTACTTTATAATTTCAAGATGTGTTGCAGCGCAACCTAAAGCTGGTTTGTATTCTATAATTTGTTCCCATCTGTCATACTTTCCAATGCATGCGATATAAATTAAATTGATCGGCCTGAGCCAGTTAAACTTTCAGACGCTGATTTACTGATATATAGCAGTGTCCTAAAGTTTAAAGTTTTGATAATCTGCAAATAAACGGATATGGACAGGTGCAAAGTTTGGTCATATACCATATTCTTCATTCTGCAGATCTTTTTTGTTCCCCTTGAATAGCAAGCTTGGAAGCTTTGTCCTGCTCTCGATATTCTCATACTGAGAGAACTTATTTTGATATACTTCCCCAGGGTGAATATCTATTTACCTTGTGGGATCTCTTTACGCTTAATTATTTGGTATAAAACTATGTAAGAGAGACGTCTCTTCCTATTTATATTCTTTCTTCAAATTGTCCTACTTGTGTTAGGTTTTAAAAAAGGAAAGAAGGAAACTAGGGAAATGCTTACTGGAGGACATCATTGCCATTTGACTGCTTCTAGACAAGCTACTAACACGTTCAAACCTGCACGATGACTTAAGCTTTTAATATGGAAGTCTAAATAATAAGTTGCAAGATAGATTGGTAAATCCTCATCTATCTATTTGGGTTTCAAACTCTTAGCAGGAGTTAGATCTGCTCGTTAAAAGCTATAGTGTAACTTTGGAGTCTTATTTGCAAGTTGGTCAATCTATTACTATGAGTCCCCTTTGCCTAGTGGCAACATTTTATGATCTAACAGTTTACTGAGCATTTTTATTTACCTTCTTTGATTTCTCAGGAACAGGAAAAGGTGGACGAGGTGTATGAAATTACCCATAGAGTATTCTTGGATGTTGACATAGATAAACAGCGTGTAGGTATGGACTCGTTCTGCTGACATTCTTATATTATTAGATATCACTCGTTCTGTATGAAATTGTCCCACTATGTAGTGCTGACAAAGTTATGTTTCCTTTTTGTTTACCTACATTTGTAATCTGTACTGAAAACCCTCTGTTCAGTGTCCACAATTTCACTTTTTGATGCTAATGCTAGTAGTCAGTGAAGGATCCTGATGATTGCGCTCTCTACTCATTCGAAAAACAACTTATTAGAAGATATATAATGACTTGATCTATTAATGATTAGAAAGCTGTGGTTTAATATGGTATGTTCTTCATGCAAGGACTTTGATGCCTGTGAACTTTCATTGCACTATACTAGCTCCGTGCCCAACTAACATGGTTTGGGGTGTGGTGGCTTACTCCAAGTCTTCAACTAATTGATCTTTTTAAGAACAGTTGTAGTGTTGAAAACCCCATAACAAGTATTTTAGCCACTCCTTTTAAAAATTACGAAGATTTAGGAATCGTTTAAGAAAATCGTTATGAAAACGGTGTAGGCTGGGAAAGATTTTTGTGTGTTTATGATCCAAATTTTGAATATTCGCAGGAAGAATTGTTATAGGATTATATGGGCAAGTTCTACCGAAAACTGTTGGTACGTCTTTATCCATCTTTTTCCCATACTTTGCTCTTGTCTTCAATTTATTTTGTACTTCTGCCTTGTTGCATAATGCCTGCAATTTTACTTCTGTGCAGAGAATTTCAGGGCGTTGTGCACAGGTACTTTTGTGGTTATAATTGTCACTGTTTTGTGCCTTCTTTACACATTTACATATATACACATAACCCACACCGTATCTCTGTAATGCTGCAATTTGACTGCCAATTGCTGGACTTCTTGTTGTTGACTCAGGGGAAATGGGCAAGACTGCTGATGGAGTATCTCTTCACTACAAGGGAAAGCCTTTTCATCGTATAATACCGGGATTCATGATTCAAGGTGGAGATATTGTGTCTGGTGATGGAAGGGGAAACATTTCCATTTATGGTGGTCCCTTTCCTGATGAGAATTTCAAGATAAAACATTCTCATGCAGGTCTGGAATCATACTTGATTGCACTAATTCTCTCCGCAGGAAAACCAAGGGAAAATTTAATTATGCGTATACATGTACATTTATAGCATCCTTTGCTTTTGCAGGTGTTATTTCCATGGTGAACTCAGGACCCAACTCCAATGGCTGTCAGTTCTTTATACCGACAGTGAAGGCAAGCTGGTAAGGTTTCAAAATGACCGTATTTGAAAGTAACTAGCCTATCTACTAAATACAGATAGCTTTTTCAGTCACTAAGACGCAAAGTCTTTAAGAAATGCCTAGTGAATGTGTGCCGCAATCCTTTCAATATGCTTATACCTAAACCAGTGAATGGAGAGGGTCGGGTGTACACAGACCTTACCTCTATGTTTGTGAAACCATAAAGCAACTATAATCTTGAAACTTTTGCTTCAGCACTTTGTGGTGCTAATGTATTGTTTTTACGGAAGAACCATATAAGCATTGATTGTTCGGGAATTTCTCATTCTAACACCACAGCTATAAGCAGGTTGGATGGGGAGCATGTGGTATTTGGCAAGGTTATTGAAGGTATGGACGCAGTATTTGCAATAGAGGGAGGAGCAGGAACTTACAGCGGAAAACCTAGAAAAAAGGTGATTATTGCAGACTCCGGAGAAATACCTAAGAACAAGTGGGATGAGGACAACCAGAGTTCGACTTCATAAATATCGTGAAAGTTTTTGAAGTTACTAACCAAGCCCTATATACATTCGACACACGTACTATTCTTGTGTATTACAAGCATAATATATGTGGTGCTAATTATGAGGTCCTATATTTGATTCCATTAACCTTACGGAGACGAGTGTTTTTTATTCCTAGAACTGGTTGTGAATATTTTTGGTTTTGTAGAGGAATTGAACTGAACCTATACATTCCAACTGGCTTGCTGGTTTTATTCACCATTGCATACTGCCAAGTGACAAGTCCCTTGATCAAAGAGTTATTGGAGAAAGGAGTTATAGTTACTGTTTATTTACCTGCTACTGAGGTAATGGAAGGAGTCTTGTTTTTCTTGTTGGCACTGTCAGCATCAACAAGTTGACCACATTATCTCTTTGCTTCTAGTGAAAATGAAACAATATTCTTGGGGACGTACGGCCATTGATTTTTTCTTTTTTTGACTTGTTTATTTCATTGTTGAATTTCGAAAAACATATTTGGCTATAAAAAAAACCACAGATGTTCATTATGTCTTATCATGAACCATTTTTCTGTTGGAGTAACTATTTCCTTTTCTCTGAACTTTTCAAAAAGTAGGAGTATTTTTTTCTTTTGCTTTCCTTCTGTAAGCATTAATTAGTATCGTGTGCTTTTTGTTCTACAAAACATAGTGCTATTATTGGAATTTAATATATTTCTCTCTAAGAACTATCCGCAAGAGATAATTTTACATTTAATTTTTAATTTATTCTTATTCTTAATAATAATTATTTTCTATTATATTTTTTAAGGCATTGTATTTATTATATTCAAAGGGTAATTTGATGAAACTACTTTTATTGTTTACTACTTTTTAATTCCTCTGTCAAGTCAACAGCGGATAACAAAAAATATATGGAGGGAGTATCTAATGCAACAACAATTATGCTCTTAATTCTGTCTTTGTGAGGTATGCAAAGTATTAGTTAAGTATGATACGAATGAAATGAGTAGATATAAAAAGAACTTTGGAAAAAATAATATTAATGACTTAATCTCTTTTATAAATAGAAATGAATTTATGAAATGGTTAGTTGATTTAATAATGCTTAAAGAGAAGGATATATGAGATCCTTTCATACAACTGTAGTCTTACAATGAAGAGACATTTAATACAAAGCTTATGATGTTACACGGATATGTCTTTAATTAATGAAGACAATAAGTTTAAATACGAATAATTATGAATCTTGAATTACAGCGGAAATCGGAAAATATCCAGCAGTGACACAACCATTTACTGGCACGTAGAAAAACCGATCAATTTTTCTGTAGAATAACACCAAATTGTCTCACGTGGGTGGTCTTAGCTAGCAACCACCGACCAACCTCGTCATCATCGTCATCACCACCACCATGTACCCCACCCCCACCACCCCATTCACTTCTTTCATCTTTGCAATCTGAATTACCCCAACCCCAAGAAAGATTCTTGATTATTCCGCCATGGAAACCAGTGAAGACCCAAATAAGCTTTCTTCTACTCTTGCTGAACCAACCACACAACCCCTTCTCTCCAAACCCTACCCTGTTGATGACTCCAT
The DNA here is from genome assembly GCA_011800125.2 of Solanum clarkiae. NCBI lineage: Eukaryota > Viridiplantae > Streptophyta > Magnoliopsida > Solanales > Solanaceae > Solanum > Solanum clarkiae. The sequence continues at coordinate 38,791,457 of JAABOM020000001.1, forward strand.
AACACCCCATAACTACCCTGGCCAATCTTCTTTAGACCCAGAAGACCAAACTCAGTTCCTTCAGATCTCTTACAATTTTGGACATCGACCCTTTAAGGATCTTCCTTTTCTTATCCTTTTTGTTCTTCTTGTTCTTTGCACCTTTGGTTTTGGTATCTTTGCTTCTGTTCATAGAAATCCCCATCACTCTCAAATTTCCTCTTTTACCTACAACTTCACCTCATCTTCTTGTAGTCTTGGGAGTGCTACCTTTGAGAGTTCTAGTGACTTTTTTTCACTTTACTCCTTTGATTCTAGTGTCTGGAAGAGTTTGATTTGGACCCTTGTAGTTACTTTAATTCTCAGCGTACCCTTTGTGCTTTTTGTGCTTTTCTTGCTCAAGCGCTACACAAAGCAGATAGTTTATGCTTCACTTCCCTTTTTTGTAATTGTCCCTGTTTTTCTTGACATCTACTGGTTTGTTGCTTGCACTGTGAGCTCCAAATGTAGTGAGGATTTCCCTTTGGCCTATAGGATTCTAGTGCTTGTTTTCGTGTTGTTGGTAATTGGGCTACTTGTTTGGATTTTCATAGCGAATTGGCATAGGATTGAGTTGACTGTTAAGATTATTGGGGTTGCTTCTGCTGCTCTCTCAAGGAATTTGGGGTTGTTTGGGGTGCTTCCAGCATTGATTTTGGGGTTGTTGGCTTATTATGCTCCCATTGTTGTTTTCTTGGTGTTTGCTAGGCTTAATGGAGAGGTGGTACCCAAGGAAAAGAATGGGGAGTACTTTTGTGTATGGAAACAGGACAGCTGGGTTCCTGCATATTATACATTTGCCGTTCTAACAATGCTTTGGTCTGCCACATCAATGATTGAGGCACATGTTTATGTAATAAGTGGAACAATTGCACAATGGTACTTCTCCAAGGATGAATCAGGTCCCAAAAAGTCTATGAGAAGTGCTTTGAGGTGAGTTTTCATAATCTTAACCTCGATATGAGCTTATTCTTTTGCAGTTAATTATCTATGCAAATGATAGCAGAAAAGTAGTTGTAGAGAGCTCCTTATGTTTCCTTTCTGCATACAATGACTGTTTTTCTGTTATGCTGTCTACACCTGAACTGATTCTGGAATTCTGAAGGATGTTTATGGTATGCCTGAATTCATTGCTGAGGCCTTACATTATTGACTGTTTTTACTTCCTTTGGCATAGGAATAAGGCCTCAGTAACTAATTGACAGTAGTCAGTTGTGTTGCATTGACTAGATGATCCTAGACTAACTGGAACTCAACCATTCGACTTGTTCGTGCTCTCAATTTTTACTCAGTTATCAGTATGATTCAGTATCAAATAATGCATCCGGAGGAGGAAAAAAAAGAATATAGGAGAAACGTGTCCCCTAGGGGCTAGGGCTTTGGTTCAGCAGCAAAGTTAGTTCCACGTTCGATGTGTGGTAGGTGCATATCACTTGTTCAAATTGTGCTAGCTAACCAAGTCTGATATTTAAGCGGAGAAAAGGGTCCACCAAGCGGGTTTCTTGATTATCAAAAAAGAACCTACAACTACTCTTCCCCTGTGTAACTCTAATTTGAAATGTCTCAGTTTAACTGTGTTAGGATTATGGATTATTTTTTCTGTAATTAAACCATGTAAGAGAAGAGTTAAGAGAGAGAGGGAAGAAGCATACACCAGGGATTGACATTGAACCTCTACTTGATTACCCTAGTTATAGATGGGTTAATCAACACAATACGTGTTGAGGCAATGTTGTGTATACTATTTGCTAAACTGAATTGACAAAATCGACGGAAGTATCGACCAAACCTTGAACAATGGAGAAGCACTCTGGAGAGTAAGAATTTTAGAATAATTAAGAATGAATATGTGACTTTCAGATTAAGTCAGCAAAATAAGAGTGAGGTTTAGGTGGTTAGCCAGAATTATGGAGCCTAAATGTAATCAATTCAAATATTTAGGTTCATTGTTCCAGGACAATGTAATAATAGACAAAGATGTGTCTGGCAGATGATTCCATCATGTATCTTTTGGTGTATTTGGAAGGAATGGAATCTCAGATGTTTTGATGGTATCTCAACTCCAACTAGCAGTTTGAAATCCTTTTGCCTTATTAATCTTTTCCGTTGAAGCAATTTATCCCCTGTTGATAATATATTGGCCCTCTTAGATTTCATTAGCCCCGTCAATATCGCTTAGCGACTATTCTTTTGCTTGTGGCTTACTCCCGGATTAAATAGGTGTTTTTGTTCTCAGGAGTTAACCATGTTTTTGTGTATGTAATTTGCATCTCCTTGATACCTTTCTAATACAACATCTTACTTCATTTTTTTTTTTAAAAAGAGACAAAGATGTCCACAAAAAAAAAAAAAATTGGTGTTGTATAGGACTACTACCAAGGTGTTACGTGATAGATGTATGGCTATCAAAATGATTGGTGAGCTATAAGACAATCAATGTTGCATGAGTGTCATGGATATGCGGATGTTTGGATGGATGTGTCTCCATGCAAGATTAAAAATGACCATATTCACCAAAAGGTGCTAATAGTATACATTGAGGATAAAATGAGAGGTCACTTGAGATGGTTTGGTCATGTGTTGCCGACCACCATATGCACACAGCACAGAAAGAGGGGATTCAGGTTCTCTTTTAAAAGGATTGGATTTGCTGTTTGCCTTCTACACCTTGATCTGTCTAGTTCTATTTTGGCTAATCCGAATCTTTGTACCGAGTAAAAACAAAATATCTTCTTTCAATTCTTGTTAGAGGGGAAGCCCCATGAACGACCGAACTGAGGCTTGGGTAGATAGAGGAAGAGAAGATTTATTGAATGCTCACAAGCATTTATTGAGGTAGTAAATATTCTGTTTTAGAAGGATCTTTCTTGGTATTGAAGTCTTCAATCTGTGACGAAGTAACCCATTCTTCATCTTCGCAAAGATGAATTACTGCTTTATTTGACCAGTCCTACCCTGGCTTATCCGGATAGGACCTTCTCTTATCCCGGGTCACTTGAGCTTGTCTTGGCTTAGGTGTGAAACATGGTAAATGAAAGTGTTAAAGGAGTGGGGCAGGTTGCCCTAAAATTACATGGAACGCAGTTGTCCCGTAAGACCTACAATCGTATGAAATCCATGCAAATTTGCAAAAGAAAGAGCACAACAGATGGAAAGATCTATATAGGCAATACCATTTTGTTGGGAACATATCCTAGTCATGTTAGTACGTTTACTTCTATGCATTTCATGAATCTTTTCTACCCTATTAGTGATATATATTAGTTTTATTTTGAATAATGTTGTCTTGGATTAAGATGGAGAAACATGGTCAATGAGGATTCATATATCAAAGCAAACTCTTTGGGGCTAAGGCTTTGTCATTTTTATTATTTCCTTTCAATGATGGAATCCTTGCATTGCGGTCTTGTTTCAGCTTCATGATAGTTGCCTGGATCTTTACCAAACTTTTCTGTTCTTTCTCAGTATAGTTTCTGTATGCTAAAATCCTCTTAAAATATCAGAAGATGTATGTTTGATCTATTATTCTTTTGTGAAATTCTGCAGAAATGCATTTGGCCCATCGTCAGGCACTGTATGTTTCTCTGGGTTACTGATTGCTGTAGTTCGTATTGTTCGTTCCATGGTTGATAATGCAAAACAAGAAGATTCTGGAATTGTGAACCTTATTCTGCGATTTTGTGCCAATACCTTGCTGTCAGCAGTTGAGTTTGTGAATAAATTCACCATATGCTTTGCAGCTATAACTGGTGAAGCATACTGCACTTCCGCTAAGATGACATATGAACTTCTAAAGCGCAATCTTCTCTCTCCAGTGTTTGTGGAGACTGTCTCTACTCGCGTACTGGCTGGAATAATCTTTGTTCTCTCAACAATATATGCAATATTGGTGAGTCGTTCTGGGTGTTGATCAATTTTCTTTTTTCAAAACTTCCTGTTAGGTTCCTTGTGATTTGACTATCTATTGAGCACAATTATTCATAATTCTATTGCAAGTGCATGACTTTGTTCTTAAAGATTTGGAGTGAAGTAGTTGTAGATGATCATTACGAATATCAAGATTTGGTCTCAATGTTCCTCTCTCCTTGCTATCAGTGAATGAGAGTTATCAATCTTATAAAGCTCTGACATAGTTGAACTAATCACAAAAATCTCAAGATGTGAACTGGCGTATCTTTTATCCTTTTTTTTTCTTCTTTTTAGAATATACTTTTACAGTCATATTTCTTTCTTAAGCTACATAGTTAAATACTTCCATTGTCTGCCTTAAAAGAATTTGCCTTTGATTATCTGCTTCCAGGTTTTTGTTGTGGTAAGAGCTGCTAGTCATCTTGGAGTCGAAGCTTACCTTATTGCTGTTCTGGCATGGTTGCTGCTGATGGTGGTTCTTGGTTTCTTCGTCTTTGTTTTGGATAACGTTATAGACACAGTATATGTCTGTTATGCGATTGATAGAGACAGAGGAGAGGTATGTAAACAGGAGGTTCATGATGTCTATGTGCACCTTCCTATCAGTAGGAGTCATAGTTCCGCTACTTACGGTGCCAGAAGTCCCCTTCTTGTATAACCAAACCCTTTGGTTGACTAAAATGTGTTGTATTCTGACTGTAATTCTTTTTCTCCTTTTTGGTTTCCCTTTGTAATTGCCAGATTTGCCTGTTAGGTAAGTTATGCATTGAGGTAAATTTATTCTGTATTTTCCAATAAAAATGAAAATATTTGTTGACTGTGTCATGATCTCTATAGTTAGGGAATAAGTAATCTTGAGAGCTTATATTATTGAATATAAACATAGACAGCTTGTGTTTGCTTAACTACATAGCCCTACATTTGTTCTGTGGGGTAAGGGCACTTTGCAGATTTGAGGTCCTCTCTGTGATATGTGAATTATGATGTTGATAGTCTTGTTTCAGCATCCTATATTGGAAAATGTTTGTGCTACAAAATTTGTCAGATTGCTGTTGTATGATCCCAAAGGATAAAGAAACAGGAAGTCAAGTTTGCAGGGCAATCGCTGTTGTGGCCAGATTGCCAGAACTACAAAGAAGAAAAAGCCACGAGGAAGGGCGACAACGTAGATTGTGTTTATCATGCAATCACACATGTGGTAAGTCTTAGCTATTAGTATCACATAATCATACATGTGGTCTCAGTTATGCTATACGGTGTCATGCTGAATCATCGTTTGATTGGTCGATATGTTTCCTTCTTGTACTCTCATCGTGTCTTCAAGGGACCAAGTTAGGAAATAAGCTGTGTCCTAAATATCTCCTGAGGAACAGCTGATGCATGATTGGGAACTCGGTGGAAAATGGGCTGTTTTTCTAATTACCAAACTTTCATTATGATCAAAGCTCGAATTTTCTGACATGGCACCAAACTTGTTCTTCTATCCTTCTCTGCTTAAATACCATGCTTTTGGTTCGAGGTAGATTCATACTCATGCCATGTGCCTAACTTGAAGATCATCTTTAGGATCTGTAAAATTGTGATGCTGACAGTTGTTTGAGCATTCTATGTTGGGAAAAGATACTTTGATACAAATTTTGTTGGATAGTTGTTGTATAAGAGCAATTGCCATCACAGCCAAAACTACCAAGAAGAAAAAACCAGACAGCTACTGCAGATTGTTTACATCATGAAATCATATTTGTGGTGGCAAATATTTGCAAATCACCAAAACTTCAGCCACCATACAAATAATGGCCTCCATCTACAGTAAGGGGAAATTATGCTATCCATTAGGAAGATCCACAATAGTTATTTTTCATCTATAACCACAATCATCTGTCACTTCACAACCAAGAAATCAGAACAGGATGTTTCATTGAACAACCATTCTCTCCTAACATGTTCTAAAAATACAGCTAGGTTGTAAGTGTATATTATCCTAATTCCTACCTACAACTTGGACATGGTTAGAGGTAGATCCAAGATTTGAACTTTAGGCTCCGGTTTCTGGGACACAACGACAACTAATAACACTTAAATTTTGAATTTAATTTTATATACATTCAGTAATTTCTTAGCACATACATAATTTGAGCAAAAGTTACTAGGTTATGCTAAATTCAAATATTATCCCCCACCCCCACATAGTTACCTTGAGAATACAATAGAAAATAGAAAATGCTAAAATTGACAATATATTTTTGTCATTTATGTTTTATTCATTAAATAATATAAAATATAGTGTGAAAGGACATAAAATAAATGATATACTTGAGATTATAATTTTGATAGTTACCTCATTACATGATGGCAATAACAATTTCAGCTTCCATTTAAATAACCTATTTCTAAAAATCAACATAAAGTATATGTTTGAGCGTGCAAATTAAAGTATATACAAAATTCACTTGAGTTACATTTAGTGCATAACAAAGAGTATCAAGAGACATATAAATTAATTATCAGTGCAATGAAGTGAAAAAATCAAAAGGGAAAGAGATTATATTACCATTAACGTGAAGATTAATATATAACACTCACAATTAAACTTTAAAGCAAATAAATATCATTTAATTGCTAAAGCATATAGCACAAGCCATATCGTAATTAATAGAGGTTGTACATGAAATTTTAAACAAATACGTACCACCTTAATTGTTAAAAACAAGACTTTTGAGTTTATTCACCATAAAATGTTTAATGGCTTAATAATATTTATTGCAATATAAATTATTTTTAAAAAAATTAGTGAAGGATATTTTCTCTGTCCAATAAACTTAAAACCTTCCCTATTTTTAAAAATATGTAATAATTATAACAACAACAACAACAAAAACAACAAACCCAGTGATGTCCCACAAGTGGGGTCTGGGGAGGGTGTATTGTACGCAAACCTTACCGCTACCTCAGAGAAGTAGAGAGGCTATTTACTGAAACTCTCAGCTCAAAAAATATGTAATAATTATATATTAAAAAATTTAATTGATTGAATCAGTGAATTTCGAAGAAAGTATAGTCGAAGCACATGATCCAATTGCGCAAAGAACATATGGCCAAGTTGATAATATGACATGTCTCCTCATCTTTACTTGCTCTGATGGGCTCTCTTAGATTTTAGTGTTTGTAATTCTCTGATTCTTTCATTTCTACCATATCTTGTTGTAACACATGAACGTGCTGTTCATGTACCTCACAAATACAGTATGCTGCAGCATTATTTGATGACATAAAACATTAAAATAAGGAGGTTATTCATCACATTCTTAGACAATCTTGTGGGTAAACTCAACCTTTGGGATTTGCATCTTTGATATTAGGGTCTCACTTCAATGTAGATCATAAAAAAATCCGATTTTGGGATCACCGTTTAAGTCACACGAACAATTTCAAAATATCATTTTTATCTCAAGTTCAACAACATACATCATAATTTCAATCGTTTTTTTTAGTTTATGTACATTTAAAGCTTAGCCACTTTTGCCTGAACTTCAAGCAGACATTTGAACTTCAGTCATCTATAACTTCAAATGTTTATTTGAGGTTATTCTAAAGTGTCAAACGGCAATGTTTTCAACAGATTAAACTAAGTCGTAACATATTAAATGACGGTATCCAAAATAAACTTTTACAAGGTAAATGTGATGCACACTTTATTTTTCTTCTTCTTTTGGTGTCTTTGGGATCTTCAAAGAAAGAATTTCTCCTTTTACAAGTAGAGATGGATAAGAGGGTGAAGACCAATCCTTTTTTCACCTTTGCTTTCACGCCAAGACTTTTTAGAAATTCAGAGAAAAAATATAAATGAGATGTGCTTGTGCTATCCCAAAATGGACCACTTTTTTTCAGCTAAAATGAAGGGTATTTTTCTGATTAATAAAACTTTATAGTAGCCATGCCAAAAAAGTTATCTTTATATTCCCGGTTAGTTCTACTTCAAAAACAAAATGTGCTGTTAAAAAAGAATATAAAAAAAATAAAATGATATGACAATACTTGTAAGCGACAGAATAGAAAAGATACGTGGAAAATTTTAGTAGCTCAATTAGTTGACTATTTGAACTTCCACTTTGTTGCTGACAGCTCAATTCCCCATATTGTAATCCCCCTCTCCATTCCCCTTTCCCTACCCCCAATATTTATTTTTTTTTTAAAAAATATGTATAAATATAGTCTAAATATTATCGTCATAAAAGAAAAGATTATCCTATCAATTATTACGTCTGGACCTAAACTAATTGGAGTGGACTCTATCAATGTTCCATATGTATTATGCTTTTCTTGTTCTAAAAATTCAGTAATGTGCATCTGATAGATTAGATAAAGGAGAGAATGCCGCTGTTAAAACACTACAATATTTATCTTCTAAAGATATGATCAGTGGTCAATAACGTTGGATAAATTGTCAAGCTCAAGATTAAAAGTGAGACAACAATTGAAAACTATTTGCAATTTGTCACATTTAATTAGTCTAATGTTTACGATATAGTTGAATTAAACCGCATAGTAGAGGTATTCAATAAATCAATTAAAATATGCAAACAATAATTGTCACATTACCATTATTGGGGGAAAAAAATCCTTTGATGTGGTATTCAGTCTCCAATTTTTCTATAATAATGATGATAACCACAAGCAATATTATAATTTTCCTTACTATGTCCTCAACCCACTAATAATTCTTATAATCAATTATAGATTAAAAGGACCTACATGCACTTAACATTCTTAGAGAAATAACCCATTTTCCAATAGGCAACAGCTTCCAAGACAAAGCAGAAATCCCAATGGAGGCTAATTTGGTCAATCAATCACAAAATTCCATAGATCTAATATAAGATAAACTCGTAATATTACTCATAATCTAATGGCATTTGATTAACCAAATCCTATTTAAAACCCCTCCACTCAACCTTTTTTTTCCCAATTCTATTTTCCACCTCTCTCACTTTGCTTAGCATACAAGAAAACAAAACATCAAATTTTCTCTCTAATTTACTTGCATCCTTCACCATGGCTATGGCTTTTAAGATGGTATACATTTAGTCATAAAAAAAAAAAAATCTTCTCCATTTTACTTAATGTTGTTGTATGCATTTATTGATAGTTGTAACATAGTCGATAATGATTCATATAGTGTGTTTGGAACTGAGACGTAACTGTTGTTTTAACGTTGACGATTATTTGATTGACAGGCGACGACGGGCATGTGGGTGACTGATGAATGCAAGAATTCTTACATGGATATGAAATGGAAGAAAAATCATAGGTACATAGTTTACAAAATAGATGAGAAATCAAGATTGGTGACAGTTGACAAAGTTGGTGGACCTGGTGAAAATTATGAAGATTTGGCTGCAGCTCTTCCTAAAGATGACTGTCGATATGCTGTCTTTGATTTTGATTTTGTTACTGTTGATAATTGCAAAAAGAGCAAGATCTTCTTCATCGCCTGGTTTGTATATATACTTTCTTTAATATTGACGAGTTGAGTAAAATTTGAACGAATTAAATCAATAAACTAGTTATGACACAATCCTTATGAGTCAAATAACTAGTCATACTTCAATCTACATTTTTTTTAAAGAAAATTTTGTGGAAGTTAATATATTTTTGTTATATTATTAGCTTAAGTTCTTTCAAATTTACATAAAACTTCAATCTTTATATTTGATATTGGATTGCATTTTAACTAGCCAAATAACATTATTTTGACTCGATTTAATCCAATGATTTGATAGATCATATTCGATAGGCCAATCATAACTCAACTCATTTAAACTTAGATTAGATGAGTTACCGTCCATCTTATCTTCTTCACTCACTCAAAATTTTTTGGACTATAAATAAATCATTTTTAAGTTTAAATTCTTAATTCGCTCTGATATGTGATCATAGTTAGAATTTTTGTAAAACAGGTCACCAACAGCATCAAGAATTAGAGCAAAAATATTGTATGCAACATCAAAAGCAGGGCTAAGGAGAGTGCTAGATGGAATTAGCTATGAACTTCAAGCAACTGATCCAACTGAGATGGGAATTGATGTGATCAAGGACAGAGCCAAATAATTTTATTTTTAATTAGCAAACAAATTAAAGCACTGTGTTTTTTGTTGCCATCTTTTTCAAACTTTGTTTTTAATAATAATAATAATAATGACTCCACTTAGAGGGCAAAGATGCTTTCTTTCTTTCCTTCTTAGTGGTACTATTGTGACTTTTCTTTTGCTTCTCTTTTTTTGGGTAAGATTTACTAATGTGAGGTTGATCCAACCTTCTAATTTATGATAATTATCATGTCCTTTTCTACTAATTTAACTACAAAGTGTTTCTACTAGCTAATTATGAGTTTTCTGTAACTTTATCTTGTATTTGTATATACGTGGAATTTAAATACTTTGTTGCCAAGATACGAGTAAAGCAATCAATACTTTTCCAAAGTTTATTTTTGCCTTTCACCTTTTGTTATCATCAAAATAGAAATTTTTGACAGTAAAAGAGATAAAATTAAGTCGACTTATATTAAAAACAGTTGCTCTATTTCATAAAAGGGGTAAAGTAAAGTCTAAATATGAATAAATCTTACTTTTTGCAACTTTCATTTGTAAAATTACGTCCTGTTGTTACTATAGAACTACTTTATTAGTTGATCAGATAAATCTTGCGCTTTGCAAATTCTGACTAATCATTTCCATATAATTTTTCAATATTCGAAATGGACTAGTTTGCTTAATGTGAAAATCCTAAAATTTTTAAAGAATTAAAAAAGAGTTTGAATTGGAAGGCATCTTGTTTAATCTTTTACAATGGATGGTTAAAAATTGGACAGTTTTAGTTTTGTTAAAAAGAAAGCAACTTTATTTACCAATCAGCATAGAATAAAGTGGAATAGATGTTTACCAAACGGATCCAATGAGGAGACAACCAGATCTTCCATTCGTTCATCTTTGCCCGGCATCTATTATCCTGGCGGCAAGGGTTTTTTTGGAAATAACATTTGTCTTTTTTCTGTTAAATACTATTGGAAGTTTCTAAAAAATAATAATAATTCTATTAGATATTTCATATTTATTTTGAAATGTGATTAATTTAAATATATGATAAAATGTAACTTTTAAAAGAATAAAGCATTTTTACTGAAAGTTTCATATGTTAAACTCAAATTTGAAACGTTGTTAAGATATGATCCAACTTGCCAAACATGTCTTTATTTGGGTCGAACATGTGTGTAGCATAGTTAGATCAAATGTGCTCAATTCAAGATTAATTATCAAGTAGCTTCTTAATTATTACGGTCTGATCATAATTTAATTTTATAGCCTTGTCTACTTTATTTTAATTTGTTTAGTGAGAAGTTTGAGCAACTTATTTTATTACTTCTGTAGATCCTCAAATTAATAAGATAATCAACTTATTACATCACACACTTTTTGCTCAAATTTTTTTGGAGGTCGTAGCAGTCTCATAAAATTATTTGTGTATAAATAAGTTAAATATTATACATAAAACCGATATGGATCCACACCCTGACAAGTGATCTGACTGTCCTCAGTTGACCTTGGTTAAATAATGTTGAAGAAAAGAAAATTATTTTGTGTTCAACAAACTTATGATTATACGATGGGAAAATACTTCTTTTAATGTTTCCCCTTCCTTTATCTTTCTTTGCCACTTCAAACTTTTTCAGATTTATGAGGATCCAATCTTATTAATCATCAATATCAGAGATTTTTGTCATTGTTCAACACCCCACTTTACGTCCAGTGCTTAGTATAGCATCTGATGCATAGATAATTTTAACTTTCGAGGTCCAACATTAGGTGAGATGGATCCTGATGTAATACCATGTAAAATTAGGTGTTGAGCCTAACTCTCACCCCAAAAGCTAGCGCAAGTAAAGGAGGATTGACCAAGCCTTATAAAGAATCTACTATCTCACTAACTATCAATGTGAAACTTTTGTCATTCTTAAACAGTAATCCAATATTTTTGCCTTGGGATACTTTGTAAATTCTTGTTAACATGATTAATAAACCCTTCATGCGTTTCTTTCGGTTTACCTTAATCTAATTTGCTAAGTTTACGTTTTATAATTTGCTTTATTTAATTACTAGAAAGCATGTGACTTACCAGTTTCTTAATTAGTAGGTAGTTATAATTGGGTCCATGCATTTATTTATTTATATAATACAAGAAGTGTAATTATGGTCAGTAACAATCACATCTGCGTATAAATTGTATATATACCATGAATTGTAGAATTTGAAAATGATTGTTATAAGCTGACTGCTGAACTAACTCCATCAATTAAAAACTGGTACACTTCGAATATCATGCCCCCTAGTGCAACCATTTAAATAGCTAATCATGCCAAGGACCAAATGTAAAATTAGTTGTTAAGATATGGCAGATTAAGAAATAAAATGATTAATTAGATTCATAATCCCACAAATTGTGCTAGCAGGTGAAAATTAGCTACCTTCGATTCAGAGTGGTAAACTTTTCTCCACCAGTTATCTAACATTGAGTAGGAAAGGACATTTAATCTCTCTTTTATAGGCTTTTTCCTCATACCCCACATAATTGAGTTAGCCTTCTCAAGCGGACAAAGAACTGAATCAACTAATCTTGATATAGATCATCCTAAATATTCTACTTTTTTATTTGTTTATGTTATCACGTATCTGAATCATACGATTATGAGGATTCTGCTTTTTATATTCATGAGTGTGCATTAGTGTTCAAATTACTGTTGTTGCTTGAACAGTATAGTCCACTTAGATTTGGTGCATGCATAGGGTGTTTTATGGTAGTCAATAAACTCAATTGAGAATCATGAATTCTCCTCTCTCATATTTAAAGCAAAAATACTATATAATCTCTTTTCATCTATCCAATTCACTAGCACCCATATTGACGGGAGATTATAGATGCTCGTAAAATTAGTCAAGATGAGCAAAAACTAATTCAAACATAGATATTTAAAAACAATAAGTTGATATGTTAAATGACCTGTTCATTAATATGCCAATTGAAATAATAGTTTCACTCACAAAACATAAATCTTTTCCAAGTGAAATCAATAACACTTCTTCTCAATTTCAACTCCAAATACATTTTTGAACATCACTCAATGTCCATAAATTGGCTATCCATAATATCTAAAAAATGGCTATTCCCATCATAAGCACTATTATATGGTTATCCCACTAACATCTGGATTGAAGATTGGGTATTGTCTATAAACAATTAGTCCAGCCCAGCCCAGCCCAGCCCACGACAGTCCTTCCCCTAACTCTCTCGTTTAGACTTTCGGGCCTCAAAACGAGTTTTGGACTACCCCAATAAAGCCCATTACCTTACTTATCGAATTGGGTACATTGCAGATCCTCGAAGTTTTTTTCCTGGCCAGTTTTAACAGATTAAACAATGAATATTATATGTTCTTTAATTGGTCAATTTGAGCACAACTAAAATTTAGATCATTCTGTATTATTGATTGGATCAATTTCTTCTTTATGTTTCCTTTTTTACTCTTGGTTCTTTTTTAATGATTTTTAAATATATCAAATAGAAAATTAAAAAAAGAGTAAGACGAACCAATTAAATGAAAAAGTATTTAGTGGTAATTAGGTCAAGGTTTAGTTACAAAAGGGTTGAATGATACCATGTCCGCCACAAATTAAAAGGCCGACAGCGAATATATACCGTTCGGCCACGCAATTATGAGGACATGTTCACCGAGATATTTCATATTTGTAGGTTTAATTCTTTTCTTCTTTTGCTTTTTTCTGCTTCTTTATTCTTTTTCAGTCTTTTCTGTGTCTCCATTTTCATTTTTTGCTCACTTTTTGCTCACTTTTTGCTAATTATGTTCTTCTTTTTTCACTCCGTGATAATTTTTTTTAAGAAAAGTATTAAGAACATTTTAAACTTAATACGAATCATTAGTTTCATTTTCTAATTATTGATAGTGTTAAAAATACGCATTTACTTACTAATTGAATTTAAATACACCCCTGAATTCTTGCCAAATTAAGGGGTGATTTTTAAAACTTGTGATAAATCAGAAAGTATTTTAGTTTAGTTCGTCTAGTAGACAAGTTTTTTTATGACTCCCAATAAATCGGGAATGAAACTAATAAATTATTGCAAATCAAAGACAGTTTCAATACTTCTTTCTTTTTTTTTAATCTAAAAACTAACGAGGGCTCCTAAATGCAAAAGAGGGAATAAAAAGAAAAAGAAAAATAAAAATAAAAAAAATGAAACTTGTCAGTTAAGTAAAAATAAATGATTAAAGTACAGAAAGGAAATAGATGAAGTTAGGAAGTGATTACATTTCTTACGATCAAGACGTTATCTGTCTTTGTTGGGTATTACTTATAATCAAAATGGAGAACACTTACTAATCTAGTATGAAGCACAGTGATATAAACATATCTAGCTAATTAATTTTGTATCGAATAAAAATTAAATAAATTAATTAAAATCAAGAGAGTAATTGTAGAAATTAGGCAAGTGAATGGAGAGAGACCTTTGTGACTTTAAGTGGTGATATTCACAAGGTTGTCATTTTCTTGTATAGTTAGTTGGGCCATCATATATTAATGTATTGGGACCGAATATTATTTTGCATGATATAGGCTTAACACGTGCCATCTTGTATCAAAGCCCTATGTTTATATTTAATCACGCAACTATTCACGCTTTCATAATTCATAAATATTGTTGGGCCAAATAAACGTAAAATTTAGAAATAATCATTTTCAGCATTTATAATTTTTAGAAATTAACTTTTATTATGCAGCTACACTTGTTAAATTAAAATATAACATAATATAACTTTAACAATAGTGAGAACATAATCAGAGAAGAATTTGGAGCTAATCGCAGATTAGGATAGCATATTAGGAGTTAGATGAGGGAAAGTGTTAATTAGGCTTGGGATAATATACCGACCATACTTGGTTTTCTTTTGATCACATTAATATTAACAGGTTTTTGTAAATTCTTATCTTGCTATTTATGATGCTATCATTAATGTCTTGTGTTTTCGTTATTGCATGACCATGTGGTTGTCATTGTTTCTATTCAATGTATGCTACTTATTATACTTATGTGATGCTTTCCCACCTTTAGTACATGTTTCATCTCTTTTCCTCTATATTTGCGTTATTTGACTTGTGTATATTTTTAAAAATAATTTTTTTATGTACAATAGAAATAAAATAAGTTAGTGTATATTCTATGTTCTTCAAACTTTATCTTGTGAAATTACACTAGATATTATTGTTGTTGGCTAAAATATGCTCTATGAATATTATTTTACCCAAATAATATGACCAAATCCAAGTGTGAACTAGCTCTTTAATTATCAATCAAAATTAATTTTATTGTGCTAGTTCTTTTCCTCCCTAATCCTCACAAAGGTCAACGTTGGTTTCTCACT
Organism: Solanum clarkiae; assembly: GCA_011800125.2. Lineage (NCBI taxonomy): Eukaryota > Viridiplantae > Streptophyta > Magnoliopsida > Solanales > Solanaceae > Solanum > Solanum clarkiae. The sequence goes on from JAABOM020000001.1 coordinate 38,806,875, forward strand.
CACATTTTTGTAATTGAACTCCTAATTTATTATTTATTTCATTTACATGCTTCCTCAAAGACTATTTTTTTTTTCTCCATATTCTAATTAATATTCATGTAACGTTAAATCTTCCATTTTCGTCTCGACCTGACAAGTGGAGGCCAATTTGTGTAATCGTCCAAATTTAGAATTTGAGGATCAAAATTTATGTTGCTCTTATTTTAATTTCTTCTGGTGCTACGTCCACAATTTACCCAATTTTATAAAATTTATTTGCTGTCCTGTTCGTAGCATTATTGCAATCATATTAGGTAGAAACAATATTGGTCCACCTTCACTTCTTATCAACAAAAAAGGGAAAAGACATAAAGACAAATCATAACTTCTCCAATTGACCCACTTTTCCTTTTTGCCCCCCTTTGGTTAATTAACTCATATTTTTTGCTCACCAAGATTTTAATTAAAGCAAATTCAATTAGGAGTACTCTAAAAGATAGGATACAATTACACATTTCATTATTATGTTTTTTTCACTACAGTTTTTATATTAATAATTGAAAAGGTTATATGAAGTTGAGTCCTCGTGCAAAGGTAGCTTGGTGATTTATGCATGTTTAACTGTCCTTATAAGTGAATTAAATTGATTTATAAGCATTTTTTTAAAAAAAATTATTTCTTTATAGCCTTTTGAATTTTCAAAATAAAATATTTGACTTCATATTCATTCTTCATAAAAATATTACTTCCTCTATTCGATATTAACTAATTTATGAGGTCATCTACATATATTAAGAAACATTCACTATTACCTTTGTAAATAACTTTGTAAGTAATGTAGTTTAATTTCTAGAAAATATAAAATTTCATTAAAGAAAAGGACAAATATGAAAAAATTTCAAACATCTATCTTGAATTTTAAACAAATTAACTATTTTGAACAATAAAAATAGCTCAAACAATTAAGTTAATATGAAATAGAGCAAATAGTAATAAAATTTATATTTCTTAATAGAAATATTAAGAGTGTTTTAGTTATTTTAAATTATATAAAAATAGTTTATTATCACCTTTTAACCAAATATCAACGG
>JAABOM020000001.1:38822346-38850981 GCA_011800125.2 Solanum clarkiae
AGGGGAAATAGGGAGAGTAGAAACCACAAAAGGAAAACGGTAGAGGAAGAAAAATAAGAAGAGGAGGGGGAATCAGATATTAGCCTGCTACTCTAGTTCGCGATCTCCACTCCTGTCTATCTAAGGTCATGTCCTCAGTGAGATTTAGGTCCGCCATGTCCTGCCTAATCACCTCCCCTAGTACTTCTTCGGTCTACCTCTACCCCTCCGGGAAGCTTCCACCACTAATCTCTGTATATGGATACAATTTTAGTGGTTATTTGTGTTATAATATTACGTATTAATTTTTGTTTGTTTGAATCAACAATGTAGACTCCGATAGTACCATGATTGAGAACATTTGCAGTAGCATTATACACATGAACTTTGACAACTATATCTGAATTTTGATATGGCTAATGGAATGACGTAATTTTGGATTATTGTGATTTACATAGTTCATTGTGATTTGTTATTTTAGATAACTGAATAATAACTAGCTAATTTTTTCAATAGACACACCAGGGAAAATTCTATCTCGCGAATCGCAATGGGTCTCCTTTGTCACACTTGTGATAAGAAATCTAGTTGCAGTAAAAGCAACTCTGTGGAGTGCTTAAACATAAAGCATTTCAACTTGTAAAGTTGGGTTGATGTGATTTCTCAAAGAGAGTTCTATTGCTTACAAATCATAACAATGAAGTGCCATTTTTTAAAATCTTTATAATACGAAGGTTCTCTAAAAGGCACTGTAATTATACCTTTCAGCTAAGGTGATACACTTCATTCTCAGACTCTTCTCCCTAACATTTTTCACCTATCCATATTTTACACCTGCATTATTTATCATGTTTACTTTTATTGAGATGTTGAGTTCAAGAATGATGCTGCCGTTAGCGACCTGACGCACCTTGTGCTCCCAGTGATGAAATAGGGTTCATTCACCCGTCCCAGTTTGATATATTGAATGAAGATATTGGCACTCCTTCAACATCTGTTGGTTCTGTCCAAAAAACAACTTTTGGGACCTTTTTCTGGAGTAGGGAGCACAAGCTGGGCATCTCAACCAAGGTTCTCTTTCCACTTTATGTTGCGGCCAAAAATGCATTTGTGGAAGCATACAAAAATTATAAAGTGCACCATAGTGATGATAAAAATGCTTCAATCTGTTTCTCATCTACTACACTTAGTCACGAAAGTGAAGTGATGAAGCGCAGTAGGGCACTATTGCTTCTAAGTTGTGATTTTGGAACAGCATGGAATTCCAGGTTTGTTTCGATAACGTTACAGTTTTCTGGTTCTTATAATGGTGACATCTATCAATAGCTTTTTGACCTGATACACACTTGTTCTTTTTCAGGAAGCTAGTTCTGACAAAGAAGCAATCTCTTTCAATGTTCATGAATGAGCTTTTCTTTTCATCTGTGATTCTCTCACATTCACCTAAAAGTGAACAAGCATGGAGCCAAAGGTTAAATATCTCTCTTTTCAATATGTAAATTCTTTTTAGATATTGATTCAATGTACATGGTAATGGCACATTGACAAATTGGCATATCTTCTCTTTGAATCCCCTTTTTTGGGCCTTTTTTAGCAGGCCTGTTTACAGTTGCACGTTCCAGCTGTATGCAAATTTAGTTTCAGAAAGCAAAAAAATATTTAAAAAGAAAGACAGAGAGAGAGAGAGAGAGAGAGAGAGAGAGAGAGAGAGAAACTAGGTTCAACTTGCGCAATGCTACTTGAATCTGATTATAAGCTAGTGAGGGACATATTATCTACCACAGGAATAAAAGAAGAAAATAATGACACACGTACTTCTCAAATTGAGATTGATACAACTTTTTCTGATCTCTTCTTGGAGATTGGTGTCTGTCTTTTCTGTGAGCTAGTTTTTAAAATGAACTTTATTTTACCTTTTCGATGGTTGGTTGTTCACGGTTCTTATTACTGTTAATTACTGATAGGAGGTGGGTGATCAAGATGATTGCAGGAAATTGTTCAAATGTGCAAGAGATTATGGAAAGAGAATCCGAGTTAGTGAAAAAACTGGCAGAGGTCTTATTTTGGATTATACTATAAACTAATGAATGTCTATAGCGTATTGGTTGATCACTATTTAAGAGTTATAACGCTAGGTTGATTTCCTTGATACCAGGAATGTTTCCACTGCTTTTGATGTACTTTGTTTCCATAATAGAATACGTATGATAATTTTCTTTCAGATGAATTTCTTTAAACAAAAGAAGCTCATATAATTTCTGGAGAACTGTCCTTTTTGCTGGAATATTTCTTGTATGAACCAGCTTGCACACACGTCGATAGCTTGTGTAGTTCACAAGCATACTTTGCCAAGGTAAACTGCCCACCTAGGCTATATTAAGTGGGCTCATACTAAGGGTTGTAGCTGGTATACATACCTGGAATCATCAGGTTGTTACTCTCATGCCTCAACAGCGCAACCGCTAGGACATCCTCCTAGGGAACAAGAATTTTGATTTGGTACTTTATCTATTGTTTATGTTATTTCAAGTCAATCTGGCATGCAAATAGAACTAAACCTTTTTGTTAGCATAACCCGAAACTCTATTTGGCAGTGTAAGTCTGTAGGGCATTTTATATTTTATAAGTAGAAGATAGAGTAGGTGGCCCAAGAAGGAAAAACCTCACTTTAGCCATGTATATTGATCATTGGGTGGAAATTAAGTATAGCTACTTCAACATCATTTGCTGATTGGATCTAAATCATATGTCATTTAATTAAAAGATGGTCATTTTCCCTTAGAAACTTCAAAATTGGGAACTAGGCCACTGGTTCAGCAAGGTTAGCTTAAGTAGTTGACTGACTTGGATGAATTAATGTCTCAGTTGTTCTTTACTAGTGCTATAATGCAATTATTAAGGTATTTCTGATGAAGGTTTTGTTTGTACTTTGGGGTGGTTAGGTGTTGCCCCTAGTTAAAACTGAACTAAAACACCTAGGTACTCATTTCTGCATGTTACTGATATTCACTGTTATACATGATTTATTTTTTTTATTTGAAAAAAGATGATCTAAGTAGGCACTTCTTGTTGTTACAGAGATCAAAGATGAATTATCGTGCATGGTATCACCGTTGCTGGTTAGTTTCCTACATGTCAGAGGAACAGGTGAGAGAAAGGTCCCTGATATGATATTTCTTTTGCAGGCGAAGTTCTGGTCAATGGCCATAGTGTGATAAAGTGTTTTGATTGTTGCTGATCCTCCATTGAACATAGGCTCAGTTTTCTTCAACTTCAGTCAATCATCTTTGAAACACTTTCTCATGTTGCTCTGTCCTGTTTTAACTGTTCTATACATTAGGATACAATCATTTCTTAACAAATGGATCTGATTTCCTGCATCCAGGTGCTGCAGGAGTTAACCAAGTCAAGGGAGTGGGCTGGCCTCCATGTTGCTGATAACTCTTGCTTTCATTACCGTGAAGTGAGTTTTCACTATGGAGCTGTTATTTTTATATAATCTTTTGTCAACAGGTTGTGAATTAATCATGTGATTGCCCTTGCTTGTAGAATGTGAAAAGCTTTACTGATGCCTGTTTGTTATATCCGTTAGAATTTTCTCATCAGAAACTTGATTAGCTTGTCTCTTTGCTTGGTAGTCCCTTGAAAGAACTTATCAAATCGAGTAGCCTATAAATGTATAATGTTTTGTGGAACCACTTGTTCCATTGGAAGTACGAATAAAGGAAGGCATGAAAGTGTTGTTCTTTTTGTATATCGATTTATGCAGCGGTTGATGCTTCGTCTGTTTGAAGAATCACAACATAGCCATCAAGATGCTAGCTTTGATCCAGAACTTCATGAATTATTGAAGGTATGATTTTATTATGTTGTCGTTTCCTCAACAATGGATGTCATTTGTGTACAGATTCTATTTTCAACAATGAACTCATAACTTTCTTAATGGAGATGGAATTAGCATCATTTTGTGAATGTTTAGGATTTCTTGAAAATTAATATATGCTTTTCACTGAAAATTTCATGAAGATTCCTCAGAAATCACAGAGGCTCAACATTAGTTTAGCCAACTATGAGTTGCACTAAATTGGCTGGTCAGAACCACACCCTGACCCCCACACACCACACAATCAGTTTAACTAGTAAAGTGCATTGAGGTGTTGCAGGAATGATCAGTGTGAAACATCGAAAATTAAAGTTGCCGTTATGGAGTTGGTGCTGGTTCTGAAGCTTTTAAGTTTTATATTAACGCCAAAAGTCCTGGAGTAATATCTGGAACTGAAATAGTATTCCTTCATTTTTTAAGATTGAAAATGTATTCCTTTTCATACTTGTTTGTTCTGATAGCAGTAAAATCATCTAATTGTCTGCAAATATGCAAATACGTAATTCGAATCTTACAATTATTTGCTAAGCCTTTTTTCTGGTTCAATGTCTACTGATAGGATGAGTTCAACTGGGTGGAGAAGTTGATAAAACGTTATGTGGGGAGAGAGGTATGTATATCACAGAAGTTTTCACAATAACACTTTTTTTTGGTTAGATGACTTAGTGAGGACAGAAAGTTTTCCAAAGTTGCCAGACAGTCCTTTAGTGTATGTAGAATTGTAACATTCACATCTACATCATCCATTATCGCTCTTTCTGTGCTCATAAAATGAAATTGACTGGTCTAATGCTTGTGTAAATATGTGCCTTTAAGAAGGTAACCCCAGAAGGCGCCAGTCAAGTGTCCTCTCTAAAGGATCTTATTCTCATATGTATTATTTCCATCCCCTATTCAAAAATAAAATAATTACAAATTAAATGAAATTGTGGTTTTGTGCTCAGCAATTCTACATTTCTACTTCCCCTATGTTATTACAATTCTTCCTTTGTAATGTTTCTGTTAAGCTTGAATTTTATTTTATATTTATTTATTCATGCAATTAATGTTTGGGAGTGAAAATGCCACATTAATGACTCCTGTTCCATTAAATAACAAGGCATGTCTCAAATCAAACACATTATTTCATTTGGACAAAGTACATTTTCATATAAAGCATAGGTTCTTTCATATGATTTTCAATCTGTAATTTAAATGCACCATCCTTTTTACATGATTTAGTTTTCTACTTATAATGACCATGCATTGTGCAGGTAGGTATGCTAGTTTTATATTAACAGTTAGGTGTTGGATTAGATATACACGCATCTCATTATGAATTGCCTGTGTATTTCATCTTATTATATCCGTAATGAGATCAAGCAAATGATTGTCTGATGTTTTGATTGTGCTCTGTTTTACTGATTCCCACATCTAATGCTTCACCTACAAAATATGATCAGTTCCATGCATAAAATTATTGTGTCAGTCCTTTCTTTTTTCTGCATCTGGATCGTCTTTTAATTGCTTAATGAAGAGAATTTAAACTATTAAAAGCTTTTAGCTTCTTGTGCAACCCTGCCTCATATTTTTTATATTCTCAGGCATTGTGGCTTCATCGCCGCTTCCTCTTGACCTTCTGGATAAGATATTTTGTGTGCGGTGGTCAAGATAGATCCTTGCCTTCTAACCAGAGAAATATCAGGACGATCGATATTGACATGTTCATTGATAAAGAACTAGAACTATTTCGTTCCTGCACTGTTATACCTGACAGTGACTTTGAGGACTATCAAGCTCAAGCAACCTTTGCTGCTACTTATATGGTGTGGCTCAAAAAGGTACTGTGCCTCATATTTTTTTCAAGCTTGCAGTAATTTCTGAACTTTTCATGCAGTTGATTTCATTTGTTTTTGACCAGCAATTATCAGGGGCTCTAGCGATTGATATTAAAAAGGTGGAAACAGGCAGACTGAAGTCACTCCTGATTAATGTATGCCAAGAAAAGAGCTTACTTTGGAACTCTTTGCCTGAGCTATGTGAAAGCACATCCCCTTTAATAATTTAAGATGAGGAAATTGTAGCATAGTTGTCTTGACTTCATGGATTTAAAATAGTGGTATTGCTTCATATTTGTTTTAACTTGATGTTTTTACTCGTTCTCTCCTGACCACACTAACAACCTCTCTACCCTCCGATAGTGGCAAGGTCTGTGCACACTCTGCGCTCCCCAGACCTCAATTAGTGAGACTACAATGGATATGTTGTTGTTGAGTCTCCTGGTCACTATTCTCCAGCAAAAGCACAATACATCTGAAGAAGAACCAGAATAAAATATTCGTTGTGCTAAACTTTTAGTACCTTAATAAGCAGTCGGCTATGCTCAATTTTACTTTGGTTACCTGGTGACATGGCTGGTTTCAGTGCACACAGATGCATTGCCACTGCACTTTCTTATGTTTTTGCAACTTGTATATACACCCAGCTAATTATTGCGATAGAGATGTCTCTACAGAACCTAATTGTGATATATTTCAATGAATTTGTATCTCTATTCCAAGTGTTCCTCTTGAAAATACTTGCGTAGCTTTGGTTTCCGTTTACCAGGAAGGAGTCCAGTCTTCCGCCTATATTCTGCAAGGGATAATGACCAAGTTGCTGCATGTCATTTTACCTCATTGAGACATGACAGTCTTTCTACTCGACAAAGTTCACAAGATCTACATATATCTTAACCTGTCCAGATTTTGCTAGTGGGACTGCACCACTACCTATGTTTGTTGTTGAGACTGGTAATTTGCAAAAAATGCCTTATCGGGCGAAGAGCCGTTTACTATTCTCTTTTACGAAGGATTGTTTAATGATCTATAAACAGGATTCGCATTGTAGGCATTATGATGTCGAGCTCATAGTAGCACTAATCTTTCACTTGATTTTTTTTTTTCAAAAATAACTGATGATCTATGAGCTAATTATATTAACGACGTATAATGCTGACTCTTTACGTGTTAGAAGATTTACACGATTGGCTTATTCTAGCTTCATGCCATTCCAGTCTTGCCAAAGAGGAATGTTTGGTTACAAAATTGAATTTATAATAAGCCTGATTTTATTTATCAACTACTACAGAAAAGAAAATCACAAGGTGAATATTAAATTTGACGGAAGTCTGTCCTTGTCGTAGAGTTTATATTACATTTGTTTGATCCTATAATGTTGTGTAATTGTGTTAGGTGATTCGAATTTTGTCATAATAATTGCTTTTTTAAAAAATTTTGAAAAAGGAGGAGCAAAAGGAAAGGTGCTTTGCCACTTGGGGAGGCATTCGTCATTTTTCGAAGTACAGGGGCTGGACATAGCAATTAATCTTCCTAATGTACTTGCTTTGAAATTCCTCATTTAGATAACAACAGGGTTTTAGGGTTTAAGATTTCTTCAACTTATTTTACTTCCGCTCCTACACTTACAATTTTCAGCTCAAGGTAATTGCGTTTCTATAGCTTTCACGTAATTGAACTCTAATTTTCTGTTGATTGCAAGTTTTCTAAAGTACTTGGTTTGAATTGTTTCATCCAGGGTTGTTTTCACTTGTCCGAAAATCCCAATGGAGTCTGTTCCACCATCGTCCGCTGGCGCCGCCACCAAGGTTAGCCGCTCCACCGTAGAGAAGGCAGTGGACGCTCTTCTCAAATGGAAAGATTCCAAGTCGAAAACCCAGAAACCCCAATTACTCCCACAAGACGATTTCGTCTACCTTAACCTCACTCTTAAGAAAATACCACCAAAACCTCGAACCAACGCTTTCAGAATCCCTTTCCCTCACCCTCTTCATGATGCTTCCTCCGAACTCTGTCTTATCATTGACGACAGACCCAATTCTAAGCTGACTTCTGACGCTGCGAAAAAGATTATTAAATCCCAAAACATATCCATCACCAAAGTCATTAAGCTTTCGAAGCTTAAGACTAACTATAAACCGTTTGAAGCAAAGAGAAAGCTTTGTGATTCATATGATCTTTTCTTGGTTGATAGAAGGATTGTTCATTTGCTTCCTAAGCTTCTAGGTAAGCAGTTTTTCAAGAAAAAGAAGCTGCCTTTGCCATTAGATTTGACACATAAAAATTGGAAGGAGCAAGTGGAAAGGGCTTGTGGGTCTGGGTTGTTTTACTTGAGAACTGGAACTTGTTGTATGATGAGGGTTGGTAAGGGTTCAATGGACTCCGCACAGATTGTTGACAATGTGGTTGAAGCAATAAAGGGTGTTGTTCAGGTGGTTCCGAAGAAATGGGGTGGTGTGAGAAGCTTGCACTTGAGACTTTCTGATTCTTTAGCATTGCCTTTGTATCAAGCATTGCCTGAGATCAAACTCAAGATTCAGGGATTCAAGGAGGAAGAAGCTGAAGATAGAGATGAAGAAGTGAGTGGTGGTTTGGTTGAGGTTAAGGAGAGTAGCAGGAAAGCTGAAGAAGGGTCAGGGAAGAAGAAGGGGAAGAATAAAGGGAGGATTCATGAAGTTAGGTATATGGACTTTGACACTGGTGTAGATGAACTGGGAAGTGACGATGATGATGTTGGTAATAATGAAGAAAAGGAAAACAGTGATGAAGACATTGAAGAGAGTGAGGATCATGAAGTTGAGAAAGTGAAAAATGGGAAAGCTGAGAAGGATAGTATTCCGAGTGAGTCGAGTGGTGAGAAGAAGGCAAAAAAGTTGAAAAAAGCTGAGGACCACAAGAAAAATAAGTTGTCTTTGGAAGATGGAAAGAAGAAGAAGAAGAGTTCTGAGCTTGAGAAAAAGCTGAAGGATGGGTCAGTGAAGGCAAAGAGTAAGAGAAGCAAGATAAGGGCATAAGAATAAGCAGTGTGGTTAAGAGGTTTACGCGTAACAGATCCCATATATTTTGAATTCTTCAGCAGGCTGTGCCTGAGATTTTGTTTTGAAGTAGATTGTGAGACACTTGTTTTTTATTTTGATATTACTATTGCTTTTTGTTTTCACCATCTTAATTTTGATTTTGAAGAAATCCATAGTTCAGATTTTTATATGCTGAAACCAGCTGGCGTTGTTATAATATGCTTATTAGCCGAATCTTTATAATCCTTTTCATTGCTAATCATTAGTGATGTTCACACATTCTAGTGACATGCTTTCCAATGTTCTAGGTGGCTTCATTTATGCGAGTTGCAGTTCATATTGGATCTCCTTTTTTTTTCCCTACATTCAACTTCTTATTCATGGATGAACAGGTCTCAATAGAGCAGAATAACATTGGAGCTGTCTTTTGCGGCTAGTCTGTTAGCTGCTGTACTGCCTTTGACAGTAGATGGATCGCCCCCTCTTCGCACCTATGCTGATAATAAATTCACTTCCTATGCCAGATTAAGAGATTCGGCTTATAAATGGTTCTTTAAGAAGGTGCCATTTGATTCCAAGTGGTGCTGGAAGTTGCCATTTGATCTGCCTTGTTAAATGTTACTAGTGAACAACTAGCGATATATCTAGACGTTAGCAGGATTGATTTTTCTTTTTGTTGATTCTGACATATTGCTAGGACTAGGATTCAATTATTTCCCTCCATATGGAGCAATTACTGGACATACTGGAGAAAATAGGATTCCTGTTGTTCGTAAATAATACTATCATTGTGTGAAGTACATTGTTCAGATTTAGATATGCTGTCAGCAGATGACTCTTCTATATTGAAATCAAGGTTGTGCTACATTATTCAAAGCTTTAATCCTTGTGGTGTCTAATCCTTAGTGATGTATAGAGATTCCGGTAACATGCTTTCCTATGTTTTATTTGGCTTTATATGTGTACCATGTTCAAATTGAAAAATTATGATTTTTGTAGTGGCCTACCTAAATATTCAAGTATGTATAAGTCCCACTGATAGCCATGATGCATCATGACCATCTTTAGGCAAGCTAGTTTGTTACTTACAGCCTATGGCGATATAGCATGCTACATGTAGCAGATGGATTGCCCCTCTTCTTGCATACACTGATTATAGACTCTCGGTCTATGTTAAAGAAAGAGATTTCCAAGTTTGATTGAAGAAGTCATCTGACAGAAAGGGAATGGTTCTATGAATCTATCACATGATTGATTTTCAGCCATTGTGGGTACAAATTGTTGACATTAGCTAGCTGAAGATGTTCAAGCTTATTTATATTACTGATGCATAATTCAGACTCTTTACCTTTTGCAACGTTTTTTTTTAACCATTGGCACAAAGCTGCATCCTGCTCTTGCTCATCTTTAGACCTGAGTTTTAGAAAATATTTCATTCACAAGTCACAACATTAGCTTGTCATTCTTTTTTGTTTCTGCGATTGCTCTCTTTGGAGAGCATAACTATTTAAACAGGTTTTTTTCAAAGTTTAATCCTTTTTACCTTTCAAAGCTTGAAACTTTTATGGCAGAAGCTCCTCATGATATGAAGTTGGGTAATCTTTATTCATTGATGAGATGACTGATTTGGATTTCACTTGCTATCGATTTCCAGCGACAATGCTGAATCCTGGAACTTTAATCAATTTTTCTGTGTCCATGCTCAACCTCAAGGCTTCTGCATCTTTATATCTCCCAACTGATGCATAAATATTTGCGAGGAGCACAAGTTGACCAGGATCTTTTTTAATCTGCTCATGAAACTTTCTCGCAGCAAATTCTGCTAATTTTAAATCACTAGTACGTGCACATCCATTCAATATAGCCTTCCAAAGAGTCTTATGATCTCTATCCAAGAACGAACTTGCATCAGCTAAGTAACCTGCTCGAGCAAGTAAATCAGCTATACAGCCATAATGTTCTGCACCAACTCTGATTCTTTTTTCTTCTATTATCTGATTGAAAATCATCAAACCATCACTTGCCAATCCTGAATGACTACAAGCACTCAAAATGCTCAAGTAAGTAGCACTGTCAGGTATTCCTCCACTCTTTCTGAACTCAGAGAATAGGGAAAGAGCAGTTTCTCCTTGGCCATTGATACCATACCCATTTATAATAGCATTCCATGATACAATATCACGAAGAGATGCCATTCGCACAAAAACACTGTTTGCAAGTTCAACATTCCCACACTTTGAGTAGGTTGATATGAGACAATTCTGAATATTTCTATAGTTTGTAAGCCCTGTTTTTATAGTATCGCAATGGAGCTGCATGCAGAGTTCTAAAGCAACCATTTCACCAGCAGTAGTTAGTGCACTCACCAGAAGAACTGATTCAGTGAAGACGTTTTCTTCAATTCTAACGCGAATGAACATATCTAGTGCCTCTCTGGGCCTTCCATTATGCAGAAGTCCTGAAATGATAGATGTCCATGATACCATACTCTTCGTGGTTGAATGATCAAAAACAGTTCTTGAAGAGTTCAAGTCTTCACATCTTGCATACATAGTAATCATGGCATTTGGTAAAGGAAGCTCTGATCCAAAACCATGAGTTATCACCTGAGCATGAACAGATTTTCCCATCTTCAAGTTCCCCATCATGCCACAAGCTGAAATGAGATTCAATAGGATGAGATGGTCATATTCATTCACAGAATACCTCATATGGAGGAAAAGCATGATAGCATCTGAAGCATATTCTAGGTGAACCAGTAAGCTCATCATCGTTGACCAACTGATGACATCTCTTTGTTCCATTGTAGCGAAAATCTCCCAAGCAGCAGATAACTTCATCAAACTTGAATACAGAAAAAGAAGTGAATTGTTGACCTTAATATCAGACACAAGACCAAATTTAACAGCCATGGCATGAATTGATTCACATAGGCATTTGGATCCCATAGCCACACAGCTCTGTGTCAAGGCCATCACTGTCACTGAATTAGGAATTAAGCCAGACTCTCTAGACCTATTAAATAACAAGATAGCCTCTTCAAAGAGTTCATTATGTACGAATACACTAATCATTGCATTACAAGAAACCAGACCCTGGCATTTTATTTCCTCAAAAATCTTGCAAGAGTCACTGATATTTCCACATTTTGCATAAGCATCTAGAAGTGAAGTACCCACAAATGAATTATCTTCCCACCCCAACTTCACTATCAGCCCGTGAACTGATTGTCCAAGTATCAAGTCCCTCAATCCCGAGACCCCCACAAGAACACCCACAATAGTAAATGAGTTAGGGACTAAACCAATATTTCTCATTGAGTTGAAACTTTCAACTGTTTTTTCATGTAACATATTTTTAGAATATCCATGGATCATGATCGACCAAATAACAACATTCTTTTCGGGTATTTTGTCAAACAGCTTATCTGCATCTTTAACCCTGCCCATTTTCATAAACTCACTTAAGATTCTTGACCATTCATACAAATCATACTTCTTAGCAGAACATTCCCATGGTGAAGAAGAATAGAAATACTTAATTATCCTGCAATATTTTTTAACTGAACCAAGAAACATCAGCAATATACTGTAGCAAAAAACAGAGGGTATTTTAGTCCAACGAAAGTAAACTTAAAAGTCCTACAGTGGCAGTTCTTTTTATGGTTAACCTCCAACACGGCAAAGAATCTCCTCGGCTTCCACACGGGCTTTACACATCAAGCCACGTCTACTCGTCTTCAATCTTAGAACCGCCTTTTTTTTTAATCAATTTTCTTATCCCCTAAGCTAAAACTTGCATAAATCTCGAAACCCCATCTCAGATCTTCATAAAGTTGTTTCCTTTTTGTGTCCAAAGCTCGAACTGGGGAGCTAACAATCCAAGAAAAAAACTATGTCTTCTCAAAATCCAGCACCTCCCAAATTATACCCTGAAGTAATTGATTCAAACCCAGAATCAACTTCTCCATTTACCCACAAAAACACATCAACTTCTTCTTCTATGTATCCAACTATTGATATGAAAGATCTAGCAGAGAATCTATTCCCAGAAACTGAAAACAATCAGTCTAATCAAAATTCCAACTTTGTGTCAATAGAAGAAGTGATTGTCCAAATCCCAGGTGCGATTGTCCATTTAATTGACAAAGAACGTAGCATCGAACTTGCTAGTGGTGAATTCGAGATTGTTCAACTAAAACAGGGGGATAACGTTGTCGCTGTTCTTGCACGTATCGGAGAACAAATTCAATGGCCTTTAGCAAAAGATGAAGCTGCCGTAAAACTTGATGAATCTCACTATTTCTTCACTCTTCGTGTACCTTCTGAAGCAAATGATGAAGATGGATACGCAGAGAATTTACTCAACTACGGGTTGACAATAGCGTCAAAAGGGCAAGAAAGGGTGCTAAAGGAGTTAGATTCAGTATTGGAGAAGTACAGTGCGTTTAGAGTGGAGAAAGTGAAGAAGGATAAAGGGGTTGTAGAAAAATGGTGGATGACACCCAAAGATGTTTCACCAGAAGAAATGGAGAAGAAAAAGGAGGATATGGAGAGGAGTTCGGCGGCGTACTGGACAACTTTGGCTCCGAATGTTGAGGATTATAGTAGCAGTATTGCAAGAATGATTGCAGCCGGGTCGGGTCAGTTGATAAAGGGGATATTGTGGTGTGGAGATGTTACAGTGGATAGGTTGAAGTGGGGGAATGATGTGTTGATGAAGAGGATGGGAAAAGGAAGTAACACTGAGGTTAGCCCTGAGGCTATGAGAAGGATGAAAAGGTATAGTCTCTTTTCATTTTTTTCTGTTGAATTTTGCTTTCTTTTAGCATTGATTTGCAATATACTACTCTGTCCTTTTCAATTTGTTTGTTTGTTTGTTCTTGGCTTAACACGGAGTTTAGAGAATGTACCAAAATGTTATTTAATCTTACGGTCTTAAACTTGTTAAGTGGAAAACTGGAATTAAAAATTTTCAAAAAGGGAAAGAGGCATTATTTTTTAAATATGGACTAAAAGGTTTAAGTAGTGAACAAAAGAGAGAGAGAGTACTAGCTTCGAGTGTAGCTGAATGAGTTTTGGGATTGATATAGCTTACCTTATCTTGTTTGGAATTGAGACGTAGTAATACTTGATCAATTTTTTAGCTATTCTGTTGAGTTTGTTGCAAATGGATGAGAGTTTCGTTTGTGTAATTTTTATGCATATTTTGATTATGTTTCTTGTAGAGTGAAGAAGATGACAAAAATGTCAGAGAAAGTCGCAACTGGTATACTCTCAGGAGTAGTGAAGGTCTCTGGATTCTTCACAAGTTCCATTGCGAACTCAAAAGCTGGTCAGAGATTCTTTAGCCTTCTTCCGGGAGAAATTGTTCTTGCTTCCTTGGATGGATTCAGTATGTGTTTCTACTTAACGAACTAGCTTTTTTAAGTTTATTGAACATCACTTATCTGTTTGGTGTTTGAATTGAGGGGAATAAACTCCACTTGCTTCGTTCATAAGAACACAAACTACTATATTATTTTCTTTCTAGACATCTGATATAGTTGGTTTTGCTAAACCATAACAGATAAGGTTTGTGATGCCGTTGAAGTGGCTGGAAAGAATGTGATGTCAACAACCTCAGTAGTGACAACTGGTCTTGTTCAACAGAAGTAAGTTCTATTTTGTTGCTAAATATGGATGTTAGATGAATACTGAAGCAGAGAACTGGAAGTTCTCCACACTCACTTAGGGATGAACATTAAATGTGGTTTTTTAGGTTGGATATCATGTAAGATGGAAGTTGTTATTAACAAAAAAGACTCGTCTTTGCTGCTGTGAACCTTTCAATTTCTTGGTAGCTCTCTCCCATAAATATGACCATATTTGGTACTTCCAAATATATGAGAATAATCATCATTGAAAACAACCATCAGTTTAGATAATTGTACTAACAGGCTTACAGTATCCCGAGCTGCTTCCGCCAATTTTGGGCAATCAATCTTTTTAAGAAGTGTCCCATAAGCCTCAGGTCTTGTTTGTTTTAGGGGTGTTCGGTGAGAGGGAAAATGTTTTCCAAATAAGTAGGTGAAAGATTTTCTTATGTCTCAGTACATTAGCAAAAAATATTATTATAGAAACATTTTTGTATACTCAGACAAATACTATGGAAGGTGGGGTGAGGCTAGGAGTGG
This sequence comes from Solanum clarkiae, assembly GCA_011800125.2. NCBI lineage: Eukaryota > Viridiplantae > Streptophyta > Magnoliopsida > Solanales > Solanaceae > Solanum > Solanum clarkiae. The sequence continues at coordinate 38,837,218 of JAABOM020000001.1, forward strand.
TGGGGATGAGAGATATGGGGTGTGGGGGTGAAGATGAGGTCTATATCAACGCGGAATGCCAATGGTAAAACCTGTTTGCAGTTATTTCACTTCGAAAGTCATTTTCCTCTGCTAAGAAATTTAATTTTGTAAAGAAAAGATTTCATTTTAACTTTTCTGGAAAATGAACTGAATAGGCCTTTGATATCTTGTCATTTCCTGCTTCCTATATCTATTTCTATATTAGTATGCTTATGTTGGTGCAGGCATGGAGACCAGGCAGCGCAGATGACACGTGATGGATTCGATGCTGCAGGGCATGCTTTAGGGACTGCGTGGGCTGTGTTTAAGATAAGAAAAGCTCTGAATCCAAAGGGTGCTGTAAAGCCTACTACAGTTGCAAAAGCTGCTGCTCAAGCTAACCTTGCTAAGCTGAAGAGCAAGCAGAAGTGAACATATATGATCCGGATGTTCCGCCTGCCTTCTCTTAACATCTCTAACTTCCTCCATGTACACTTGTTTTATCCCACTAGGTATTTTTTTGTTGTTTAAATATTGCTTATAGAGCTTTGTCTTTGCGTGTGAGATTCTATGGGAGAAAAATGATGTAATGTATCTGAACGTTGAATTTGCAGCAATGATCATATGTATTGCTGGAGACATAAATTTGGCAGAAGAAAATTTAGTGTTGCTGAAATTGAAGTCAAAAAATGATACCATTTGAAAGTTAATTGTTGTTTAAATCACTGACTTGTTACATCAAAGTTCAAATAATCAGCAAAGGAGAACAGCAAAACATGAAAGGAAAATGGTGCAAATTTACCCTTTTATAGGTGTTATTATACTCTTCTTCTTCGCCAAGATATGTGGAAGTTTCAACATGGATTATATGGATTGGGAAAAAACTTAAATTTCAATCATGATTTACAGTTGCTGTATTAGGATTAAGTGCAAATACGAGACAATTCACTTAGGATAGTTACGGGAAGTATATATGAATAATTCGAAAAATAAGAGATTATTTACTTACGATAATTATGACAAGTATATATGAATAACTTCAGTGTATAATAAATATGCAACTTGAGATATTTCATATACTATTCTTTTCTGTCATTTTCTAATTGAAAATACTATTCCATGCAAAAAAATTAAAAGAAAAACTAATAATAATGATTCGGACCAAGGTTAAAATAATTCCTTAAATGTAAATCCGATTATAAATAGTTTTGGTCCTTTTATGTTTGTAAAATGTAAATAATTCCTTGCATCCTCAAATATTCAAGAAAAAATTGGTTATTGAATTTTAAAAAAAATGTAATAAAAACAGACTGGGAGTTTAGTATAAATTCACATTTGAGAAATAATTTTTGAAATTTATGTGATTTCTTGGTTACTTAGATGTTTCATATAATTTTGATTTAATCGAATTTTAATAATTATATATATATATACACACACATTAAATTTAATAGTTAGAATTTGTTAAACTTTGATGAAAATAAAAATGCTCGATTTTGTAAAAAGTTTAAAAGATTAAAATTAGTCAAAAATATATTTACGAGATTACTTGTAATTTATCCTCAAACATGATTGAACAATTGGGGTTCTTGATAACTAAAGTTAATTAAAAAAGATAGTACTATTGGTGCTTGCAACGGCATCGTATTGGAGGCAATTGGCTTGTCGCCCAAGAGAGGCAAACATAAAAAGGTTGAAAGGAAGAGCTTTCTTTAACATACAGTCAAGAGATCGGAAGAAACTGAGCTCACGGAGAGTCCAAATTGTTCTATAGCTTTTTGTATCAGATAATGGCTAGATATGACAGAGCGATCACCGTTTTCTCGCCGGACGGACATCTATTCCAAGTGGAGTACGCCATGGAAGCCGTACGCAAAGGAAATGCCGCCGTCGGAGTACGTGGAACTGACACTGTTGTTCTTGGGGTCGAGAAGAAGTCTACTCCCAAGCTTCAGGACTCCAGGTACCTCTTTGTTTTATTTTATTTGGTTTTAAGATCTGATAAAGCAATCATTAGGTTTACTCTGTGACTCCGCGAAATTTAGGGTTTTCCCCCTCAAGTTTCTGGGCTGTGACATTAATGTGCGTAGCTCAGTAAGATAGTGTCTATATGTTGTTAAATAGTATTTGGTTTCTGGGTGGTTCAACTGGAAGAAGGGGTAGCTTTTAAACTATTTTCAGTTTATCAATAGAAGGTTCAATATATGGAGAATTTTTTTTCCTGTGCTTTGCCTGGGCAAGTGGTTTAGCAGAAGTTCTATTATCTACTGGAACTAATGGTCTGTAATATAAATGTACTTCTTATTTGATGTGCTAGAGTGTTGGGAGGAACTGCGAATCAATGAGAAAAACATTTACAGTTCGAGCCTGCATGTGTTAGGTAATATGGACGGAAACCAACCCAGGGTGCTTTGAAAGAAAAATAGGTGCTGTTCAGAAATTGAAATATTCATGTTAATGGATTTTGGATTTTGGTGGAATCTTCTGGATGGAAATGATAAAGTAGCATGGTTGATTTTATTGACTCAATACAGGAGTAGGTGCTTGTAGAGGTGGAACCTTCACTTTTTGTTTTTGCTCAGGAAGGTTTCAAACATTGTAATTCCCTGGCATCATCTATCTGTTTTTAATAGAATTACATATTACCTGTTAAAAAGAAATATTGCACTATTATTGATATCAATGTCAAGAGCTTGCTTAACCAAGTGGAGGTAAACTACTATGACATATTCTGTGCTATGCCCCAGCTATCCCGTCCTCAAGACTGAACTGTCTCAGAATGACAACTTCAATGAGGTAATAACAACCAGCACAAAAGAGTGTCTCTTCTCTGGTGGCTGAAGATAGGAGTCTGCGCACTCGTAATCCTTTTGTTGTATGTATGACTTGGTTATCTGCTTACTCTGTTATTAGGTGATGTGTGCTGTCAAATGCATAACACCTAAGTTCACTTTGATCTCCCTGGTCTTGTGTTCTCAGTGATTAGATATTGCTTTTGCATTTAATTTAGTTGTCCACCTGCGTTGGAACTCTAAATTAATTAATCTTTTTTGGGTTTGCAGGTCAGTAAGAAAGATAGTAAGTCTAGATGATCACATTGCTTTGGCCTGTGCCGGGTTGAAAGCAGATGCACGAGTCCTTGTGAACAAGGCAAGGATTGAGTGTCAGAGTCACAAGCTTACGGTTGAAGATCCTGTTACCGTTGAGTACATAACTCGTTACATTGCTGGCCTCCAGCAAAAGTACACTCAAAGTGGTGGGGTAAGGCCATTTGGTCTATCTACCTTGATCATTGGTTTTGACCCACACACAGGTGTCCCTTCACTTTATCAAACAGATCCATCGGGTACATTCTCAGCTTGGAAAGCCAATGCAACTGGTAGAAACTCCAACTCTACTCGGGAGTTCTTGGAAAAGAATTACAAAGAAACATCTGGCCAGGAAACTGTGAAGCTAGCAATACGTGCTTTGCTTGAAGTAAGTGGCCTCTGTTTAGGTTATTAAATACAGTCGCTCTCAAGCTTTTCGGTAATATATTTTCCTTTCACAACATCATAGGTGATGTGAGTTTCTGTTGCATGTTAAGATCTGGGCTTGATATTGCCTTGCTTCTCTTAAAAATATCAATGTTAACTTGCAGTGCTATTCATCGTCCTAATTTTAGATCATCAGAACATAGGGGATTAGTCAGTTATTAAACTCTTCCTTCCTTCTTAGTTAGTTCAATCAACTATGCTCACTTCCAAGATTGTTGATAATGTGAACTCTTTTATCCATGCTGATCTATGCAGGCGCATTTACAAGGTAATATTTGTGAAGTTACAAGGACGGAAGTAAAGTTTATTTTCTTTTAGGATAGATGTTATACATATTGCTAAGTGAGGATGAAAAGTATGCATTTATTGCGCAGGGAATGAGCTTTTATTACCAGAAATCCAACTCCTTCAAAAATAGTGCTCTAAATGTTTATTCTGTTTCCAAAAAAAAGTGATCTAAATGTTTATCTATTAAGATGTGAGGAGATTGACCTAAGATTATATAGCCTTCTTCACCTACACATAATATGAATGTCATGTTGATTTAATTATTGATTCTTCAGATCAACATATTGATGTCTAACTTTGGGCACTTTAGAAGATTTTTGCACTAATGTGTAGGGCACAAAAGAAATAGGTAGTATTGTGAAGGGTAGTAATGAGCAACTGCTTTGATGATTAAATGCAACTTTAACTATAATTTCTAAGTATTGGAAAATCACATTTACACAAAAAATGTTGAGTTGCGTGAGACGGGAGTTTCGGAAGCCAAGGAACTGGACCATTGGCTTGGAACATTTGGTGTGTGACCGTTAGCAGCTCTTACCTGATGGAAATACAAGATCTGAACTGACCAATTCCGTAATCCTTGGTTGATAATGTTTTTAAGGTGGTTGAGTTCTTATCAAAAGAAACATAAAAAGATTTTGATGGCTGAAAACTATTGTAGGTATGGTTTTACACTAGTATGACAAGTTGATTAATTAACTTATGGTGGGGTGGGTTTAACATGTGATTCATTTTCTGAAATTAGGTGAAACCTTTCATGTTTGCAATTGGTAGGCTCTCTTTTTTGTATCTTTTTTCCTATGCCAAGAGACTAACCCTACAAATATAAATCTCAATGACTTGTATGCTGAGAAGGTCAGTTTGAAATTATATGGCTGTTATATGACCCTGCTTAAATCATTATTTAGTTGAGATGAGATCTTTCTGTGTAAAAGTAATATGTGCTGCTTGCTCCTCCTTTCATGTTTGAGGCATCCTCTAGGAACTATATATGTCATTTTTGCTTGCAATGTAATTCCTTGTGACTTGGATTTTTGAGGGGACTGCCAACTCATGTCACTCCTCAACTCAATGCACAACAAACATAAGCATGAGTTTGTTCAGCAGTTTTTATATCTATAAAAAGAACTCCTTTTTTGGTGTCTGATGATGTAAAAATCATTTAAGATGAGACACGATGTGTAATTAGGCCTCAAATGATTATCTTACAGCATTTTACCTTTCATTTATATGTTGGAAAGCAATTAGTTCTCGCCAAGGTTGTGGTCTAGTGGTCAATGAAGTTGTTCTAAACCTTGGGGACCAATCCATGGTTCAAATTCCAGTATAGACAATTCACTAGTTGATTATCTTGCATTTGCCTAAGTGTTGGAACATAGAGTTTTCCAGTACATGTGCCAGTGGGAGGTAGCTGGTACCCAATAGCTTAGGAGAGGTATGTGCAAGCTGACCTAGAGACCACAATTATTTTTTCAAAAAAAAGTAGTTCTTACCTCTGGAAGGTTGTACAGAAATTATCATTTTTGCCCCCTCTTAGAAGCTGGTGACAGTTCCATACTTCATATTTATAGTGTCAAGAAATTGAAATGCTTAATATCGTTGCCATCCTTGTATTATGTATGTTATTGGCGTGGCCCACTAGGGGATGAGCTGGTGAGATTGGAGTAACAACCAGAAAATCCCTGATTGAAAGTCCATTCACTTTCAGCCTTAGTGGTCAGGATCTAAGTTGCTCGGACTCTCCAAAAATGTTGCCTCACCCATGTCAAATCCTTCAAAAATACACTATTTTTGCAGGATCAGACACACGTCCGTCGACATTTTTGAAGAGTCCGAATAACATAGGTCAGGATCATCAGGCACTTGTGCTGTGCGCTACAACGCGTTGACAATGGATTAGTTATTGGCATAGACACACTGTTATTTATACAAAAAAATAATTTTAAAAAAAAAGTACATTGTGGGTGTGACTGAAGCAGCTCCTGAATTTGGTAATTTAGGACTGGCCAATTGAGTACTGCAGACAGGCAGGCATTTGAAGAATGTCTTCCAATGGATTCCATATATGTCAAAATCCCTCGTTTCCTGGCAAACTTTTGGTTTCTTAAACTGCCTCAAGAATTTATGAATTATGACTTGCTCATTCAGAGGAAGTAATTACCTCTTCAATGTAAGAGGTTACTTGACCTGCATTTTAGATCATCTATTTCTGGCTCACATATGCGCTCACACACGGTAAGTTGTGCTTTTAGCACTGCTCTTTGTGATCAAGTTGTTGACTAAATTATATGTTTGTTAAAGTGGATTGAAATACACAACAGCCTCTATTGAGATTTCTGCATTGGTATTTAGGGAACAAATGCACACATCTAACTAGACCTTTAGCAAAACTGGAAACATGATTTTAAACATGTGTTTCCCTACCAATCAGGTTGTTGAAAGTGGTGGAAAAAACATAGAAGTTGCTGTGATGACAAAAGAGCATGGGCTTAGGCAACTTGAGGAAGCTGAAATTGATGTCATTGTTGCTGAGATCGAAGCAGAGAAAGCAGCTGCAGAAGCAGCCAAAAAGGCCCCGCCAAAAGAAACCTAGTTCTGCTGAAATTCATTCTTAACTATCCCCGAATCCTTTTTTTTTTCTGGACCAAGTTAAGTGCAGTGTTCCTTGAGTTTTAAGATTTTGGTCTGTCTAATACTTGGGACGTATGTTAAAATTGTTTTATGGGACTAAAGAAGTTATGCTCCTGATCTCTGCCTATTTGGTTGTTGGTTGATATTTTGAAGTTCTATCATGTTATTTCGTAGTTCTTGTAGTTTGGAAATTTGGATGTGGAATATCATTGTTTGCTTGTGCTGAATTCTGAAGGTTTCTTGGTGATAAATTGGTGGAAAACAGGAGCAGAAAAGGCTTGTTTTTCAATTGTTTACCATAGGTTTTGACCACGGCCTAAGTGCACAGATATTCGATTTTGGATCAACATTTAAGCCATTCCTGTAGTGTGAAATTTTGCGAGTGTTCCTACTTTGGAACAACTTCAGATACGGGGTATTTGATTTATAGGCTAAACGTGTGATTGAAGTTTAGTCATTTTTGTCAGATCTGTGATGTCTCAAAGTTGTTTTTGATGTAGATACACATACGAAAGTTCTAAAAATGGACGAGCACTCTTATCATTGAGGCATAATTTTTTAGTAGTGTTCTGCATGAATAAAGACGATTCGCTGGCTGTGAACATCAAAAGTTATATTTGTTGGAAGATCCTTTTTCATATGTACTCATTGTGGAGTAAAATTAACAAGTAGCTTAACTCATATTTATGCCTTTTCAGCTCTGTATAAAACCTGAAGTGCGATGTCGAACATGAATTTATTTTCAGAACTAGAAATGGGTAGAGAAAGAAAGTTTGTGTGTCTAGATCCAGCATAAAATGTGGAGACTCCATTCCTTTCTGTAATTTACAGAATTGCAATAGCACAATATCTATCTACCCCAACCCACCATGGTACAAATGTAAAATGTAGTACAATTGATTTTCTCACTACATGGAAGTTAGAACCACATGCTCTATTGCTCTCTACCACTTGTGTACATCCTACACCCTTTCCAAAAACAATACATACAAAGATATAAATTATACCTGCTAAACCATCTACTAGCTATATCAAGGCACCACTACTGACAATTAAATTTACAAGGTTTCAACAAGAATTTCCATAAATTCACCTAGATAACAACAACAACAACATACCCAGTAAAATCCCACAAGTGGGGTCTGGGGAGAGTAGAATGTACGCAGACCTTACCGCTACCATAGAAGTAGAGAGGCTGTTTCCTGGGAACCCTCATCTCAAAACTCGTAATCAACATAAATTCACCTAGATATATCATCTATTTGCCCCCCAGACACACAGAAAGATACTAAATATAATGTGTTTCTACAATCAAGTAGAGGACATTCGTAGCCATTAGGGATATTTTATAAGCATATAATATGACGACTCACCCTCTGAACTGCAAGAGAACCTACTTCAAGACCAGTTTTAATCACTGGAAAGACAATACGGAAATAGTTTGTAGAGCCATCACAAGGAGCACAGAAAAGGATGAGCAAATGATAATTCGACTTCAAAAGCTATTTTGTGTTTCAAGAGAAGACTCCACATAATAAAACTACTTACAAGGCAAGGAGAACAAGACATCTCGAATTCGAGTAAAAAATCTTTACGAGTAAGCTCTTGAGGTGGAATTGCTAAAAGCATAAAGGAAAAATAATAGCTTCTAGAGAAACAAAAGCATACTTCCCCTAAAAAATTGTTCCATTTAGTGAACAATATTACATGTTTATCAAAAGACTTGTCAAACAACAACAACATACCCAGTGAAATCCCACAAGTGGGGTCTGGGGAGGGTAGAATGTACGCAGACCTTACCACTGCCTCATAGAAGTCAAAAGACTTGTCCTACTCCAATATTAACTCACACCCACTAAGATAGAACCTGAAAAAACTTACAAGATTTCATGTGGCTGAAATAGCGATGTCAGCTTGACAAGTACGATTTCTATAACCTTTGTATGTTCAATCACCTAAATTGAAGAAAGAATTCCCAGGCAGTAATAAATAGCTGAGCTGAACTCTTAGGTAATAGATTAGTCGCATCAAATTTAAACGTTTTCCCACGCCAGCTGCTGTATTTTCTCTTATTAATTTGTCTATCACAAGTTCTGTCAGAATCAACAGACTTAAGCATTCCCCTGATCCAGTGGAATTGAGAGAATCAGCATTCGCATCCTCAAGGTTATGGCAAGAAGGTGGTTTAACTTCCTTTTTCCTTCTTTTCTATTGTTTTCCTAACAAGAACTTGTCAGAATTGCATCAACGAGAGCAAGACATCATCTTTTACCCATGCAACATCCTCATTTGCTACCCATAATCCATTAAAATCTTCCAAACATGAACAAAGGTCAACATTGGTGATCAAAGTTAAAAGAGAGAACTTGTATCACAGGATCATAGGAGAGAACACCTCAAACACCAATCTGATCGAAGAAAATTGAATGGTTCCCCATCCTACAAGTAGCAGAAAAAGGATAAATAATTTAGATTCAATTCTGAGTAGTAGCTTTTTATGCCTCAAAAGATGCAGACGAATGTCATCCATAGAGCACATCATATTGTATCATAGCCAACAAAACACCAAGTGAAAACTGTAAGTGCAATGCATGATTAAAGAGCAAAGGAAGACGGTGATGAACCCAAAAAAACATGTAATACAAACAACAATTATGTAGACAAAAATTAAATAATTTCAATCAACAGAAATATAAAAAAGGCAGCCCGATGCACTTAAACTCCTGCTATACGTAGGGTTAGGAGAAGGGTCTGACTACAAGAGTCTATTGTATGCAACCTTACCTTGCATTTCTGCCAGAGGCTATTTCCAAGAATTGAACCCGTGATCTCCTGGTCACGCAACAATTTAACCGGTTACTCTAAGGCTCCACCACTTTAGCAAAAATGTATGAAGCAAAAATTTGTCAATCAAGTGCAAAAATCATTATACCTGATCCAGATGAAAGTTTCTAATTTATATCACTAACTTATTTTTTGGGGGGCCAAACGCATACACAGCCCCTTTAACTTGCTCATAAATTTTGTTTTGGTATTCCAACTCAATCTTGTTCCATTTTAACCCTTTAGGCTTCAATTCCATTACTCATGTACCATGTAAACACAAAAATCTTTACCCGGTATAAGTGTTCAATGTGTGTTCACAACAAGTAAAAGACATCCATAAAACACCACCCGGGTCAAACCAACTCCAATATGGGTCCCTTAAAATTATTTCCCCCAAAACACTCCCGTAATTTTGAAACTGGTAACTTCAGAAAAAAAAAGAGCTCTTGAAATTGTTTCTCCTAAACAACCCTAAGTCCCTTAACCTACTCTCAACCCAACAATTGTTCCCCAAATCCCCACCCTTGGGGATTTGAATACAGTGATAGCCACGTGGGAAGTAAAGCTTTTGGAGCATATGATCAAAGTGCAGATGGGAATGCAAACAACTAAATTCACGTGTGTGAACTCCTAAAATGAAACTGAAGTTTGATTTATCTAGGAAAGAGGAAGTGAACCGTAAAGTTGGCTAGGTTAGAAAAATGTTTGCGCCTCACGCTCCTTAATGGCTTCCTACTTGGGATGAGTACATTGTATAACTTAGCTTATCTAACTTCTAAATCTCAGCCTTATTCAACAAACACTCAACACAACTTAGCTTGCTTTACTTAAAATTGGTGTTAAGTGCAGGGTTGACCAAGGGGCTCAAAAAGAAGAAAACCTTTTACCTTGGATCCTTGCAGTGTTGCAACTGGAAACTGAAGTCACCATACTCAGCCAGAGCCAAACATTTGGTGTTGCTATCAACCTGTCTTCGATATACTTTTTCTCCTCTTGATGAGTCCTTTTATCAGAGTGAAATAAGTGGACTTTTGTAGATCAATACCTTTCTGAGTGACTTGTGCATAGATAAGCATTGCATCCTTGTATCTTCCTTCTGCACAAAGCTCATCAATATGCTGTGAATAAGCAACTGAACTTGAATCTATTTCATCATTTCTGAGTTCATGTTCCCTGTGATCCATTTGCAACCGCTGCTCAGATGATCTTTCTCTGGCTGTCATAAATTCTTCTGCCTCTTTAATCCTTCCAGCATCAGTAAGTGCACCAACAATAGCATTATTTGTGTACTTATCAGGCTGGATATTTTTCTCTTCCATTTCAGCGACAAGTCCCAAAGCATCTTCAAGTCTTTGATCTTTACAAAGAGCTGTTATCAAGGTGTTATAAGTTACTACATCAATGGTCTTTCCTTTATCAATCCATGTATTAAAGAGCTTAATGGCTTTTTCAAGCATGCCTTCCCTACTAAGTCCCCGAAGAAGAATGTTGCACGTATATACGTCAGGCTTAAAGGAATTCTCAACCATTTTGTTGTGAAATTGAAATGCTTTCTCAATGTTTCCCTCCCAACAGTATCCATGAATAATAGTATTATATGTTATTTCATCAGGTACTATACCCTTCTCCAAAAGTTCATTCAGTTTAGCAATTGCCTGCTGAGTTTTGCCTGCTTTACATAGCCCTCCAATTATGATGTTGTAGGTGACAATAGTGGGAATTACCTCTCTCTCTTCCATCTCATCCCAAAGCTTAAGGGCTTTTTCCAAATCTGCACATCTAAAGTAGCCAGCAATAAGAGTGCCATAACTTACTGCATCAACAAGATAGCCCCTGGTATTAGCAACAGAGAGCAACTCGTAGGCCTCATCAAGCTTCCTTTCTTGACAAAGAATATGAAGCAAAGTATTGAGAGAGAAATTATCCATTTTCAAACCATTTTCACCTATTTGTTTCATTATCCTCAATACTTCTGGCAGATTTCCTGCTTTACAATATCCACTTATCAAAGTGTTATAGGAAACACAATCCGGAGATAAACCACTTTCTTTCTTCTTTTGAAATACCTCTCTAGCTTTATCCATCTTCCCTTCCTTGCAATACCATTTAATCAATGTATTATACGTAATTTCATCACATTTGATTCCCTTCTGATTCATCTCTTCAAGCAGATCAAAGGCCTCTGAACTTCTCTTATTATCAAGACACCCATTGATCAGGGTGTTATAAGTTTTCACATCAGGCAACAATTTCAATCCTACCATCTCATCCCGGATCTTAATCGCATCATCAATCCTTCCTTCATTACACAGACCATGAATTAACATATTATAAGTCCAAACATCAGGCAAAGTATTGTTCTGCGTCATCAGCTCCATAATCTGAGCAGCATCCTTCAACCACCCAATTTTACAATAACCATGTACCAAAATATTATATGTATTCCTGTTCGGCACAAGACCTTTACCCTTCATATTCAACAACAAATCCCTAACCTCATTCAACCTACCTTTCTCACACAAGCCATCCAATATAGTGTTATAACTCGCATTATCCGGCACACATCCAAACTCACTCATTCTATTCAGCAATTGATTAGCATCCTTATACTTGTAAACTAAACAATACCCTTTGATCATAATATTGATAGTAATTGTAGTTGGCACCAAACCAAGCTTAAGTGCATCATTAAACAACTCATTACACAAATATACAGAGTGAGTAGAAGGGTACTTAACCAAAGCACTAATCAAAGTATTGAAAGTAATAACCTTAGGACAAAGTCGAAGACGCTTCATCTTCTTGAAAATCTGAAGGGCGAGATGGGGTTTCCCGCATTGGCAATAAGCACCTATAGCAGTATCCAACAATTGGGTTGATGGTTTAGGGAAATTTAAAATGGGGTGAAGGAGATGACGGTGGAGAAGGTTTTGGGGGTGATCAGAAGGGATGAAAGTGAGAAGAAGGGATCTTGCGAGGTGGAATCTGCGATGGGATAAGAGGGAGGATAAGAGAGGGAGAAGAGAATGGAAAGAGAGGGGTTGGGTGTGGAGAGAGGGTATGTGGGATTGAGACCATTGGAAGAAGGAGAAGAGAATGGAAGGGCGAGAAGAGAGAGTTGGGGAGGAGAGAATGGAGTGGATAATGGGAGGAGTGAGGTGAGGGAGATAGGATTGGAGAGAGGATTTGGGTAGAGATTTGGAGGAAGAGAGGAGAGTGGTGATTGTTTGGATTAGTTGGCATGGCTTCAATGGAGGATATGAAGCCTTCATCATTTTGGGGTTTTACAGAGTGCAGCTTCAGTGGGGAAGAAGGACTTCAATTTTATTTCAAGTAATCGACATTTTGGATCATCAAGTGTTTAGTTCAATTTCACTTAAACTTGGGCTCTCCGTTATTGATTAAAGCCCAATAGGAAATCTTGTTGGGCTAAGAAAACTAGTAAAGGTGTTACTTTGTAACAATAATAAATGGTGAACGTTCAAATTCTTCCTTTTTAAGTTTTAATTGTCATCAATTAATTTGATGTGGAATTAGCCATCTACTATGGATTAAAAATTAGACCAACGTTATGATTATTTGGTAAAGTTGACTTAGAAGAAGTTAGTTTAACTTCAATTCCACATTAATCATCACTCAAGTGGGAGAAAGGAAAAAAGGTGTGGAGTATTATTTATTATTATAAAAACTCAATATGTAGTTTCAGTATAGGTATTTTTTTATCAATAAACTTTTTTATTTTGAAAAAAGCTTCACAACTTGCACGTTGCAACCATCACTAGCATCTCATTAATTGTCCTGCAATCTCCACACGCATGTCAATTATAAAACCAGACATTATAATATCATATTATTATTATTATCTAATTTTCAACGAGATAATGCTAAATATTTAAACATAACCCAAGTATAGAATCAAATTGATTAGGTAAATAGAGTTATTTGATTTATTCATTTATTTTTGTGTGGGTGTGTGTGGATGGGGGGAGGGAGGAGGGGGCTTCCAAAAATAAATGAGGAATAAAGAAATACTCCATCCCCACACTCATCCCACCGTCACACCCACCAAAAAATACATTAATATTAGTGAGATTTTTATACGTCAGATCAATCAAACAAGACCTAAAATCTTAATATTTATTTTTTAAAAAATAATTAATTAGAGACAAAGTATCATTTTGAATTTATGTATTATTAATAATATGTTATTATATCTTAAGTAAAGAATTTCAATATACATACAGATTTGAGTCAAAGCTATCGAATTTTATTGAACTTGTAAATTGAATTATAGCTCCACCTCCACACTCATTATGCATTTATTAACCAACAATGACTACAAAAAAATATAAAAAGAAACAAAAAAAATTTTAAAAAATTAAGAGTTGCTAAAAATGTCAAGATGCATTAGTCCACTGGTCTACCTTGTCCTTGACTTAGTTTTTTAATTATCAAAACATTTAAAGGCCATATACTTAAATTT
>JAABOM020000001.1:38865472-38886381 GCA_011800125.2 Solanum clarkiae
CCCCAAAAAAAAAAAAATCATTATATATAAAGTCTACTAACTCATAAGCAGATATTTGTTATTGTATCTGATTTATTTGAAATACAAATTTATGTCTAAAATTCACTAAAATTATGACAATAGCAATCAAAACATCAAAAATATTAAAGATTAAATATAAAATTTAATTATTGAATTTATTTTTGCATTATAAAAAAAGTATTTTCTAATAAGATTTTTTCTATTGTCAGAATTTAGATATGAAACTTGAATCAAATTGAAGATGGAAAAGGTAGGGATCCAACATTAATATCCAAAAAGATTGGTAGCGACAAGAAATGTAAATCTTGGCGTGGGGGAATGGGTGGTTAGGTCACGTCTGGTATATATAGCCACAATAATTGTTAGGTTGGTGGAAGCTACAATGGTACTACGTATATATATATATTAATATTAATTGTTTGTTAGTTTTTTCACTTATTTTATATTAGTTTTTGAGACACTTTTCTTCTTATTATTTATTGCAATTATTATTAATGGAAGAGATAGGTTACCCACCTCTTCGTTTCTTTTCATCCTCTCACTGCTTATCCATTTCTCCTTCTATCCTTTACCCCATGATATTCACTCACATACTCAAATATATATCCTAAAATTATTAATATTCTCCTTTTTTTTTATATATATAAAAGAAGAAAACGTTTTTCAACAATAATATCATGTTCGATATAACTAATAAAATATATAAAATATGAGGAGGATAAAATATACGCAAATTTTATCTCTATCTCGTGGAGATAAAGAAATTATTTTCGATAGACTTTCATCAAGTTAAAAAAATGAAAAAGCTTATCAGAAAAAAATATTTAACCTAGATATATTGATCATGTTAAAACATTACACTAGCAAATATATTTAACAATGTTGTTATATGTAATATATTATCTTTGAGGGTATCGATCCTGCTTTGTATGGTTGATTGCTTGTAGTTGTTTTTTTTATATAATATGATATTAGTAGTACAAAAATTCTTTCATAATGAGTGTGTAAAAAAATCTATGTTGTTAGGTTATTAATTCATTACACTTTTATTGGTTTGTACAGTAGCAAAATTAACTCAAAGGAATAGGAATAAATTTAAAAAGTACAACAGCAGGCCTACTAATCAGTAAAATGACATAAATTTCATAAGGTACACTATAATACTTCTTTCAACTTAATATGATAGTAATAGTTTCAATTTTACAAATAAGAGAAATTTGAAAGAACTTAAACTAATAACAATGTCTTTCTTAATTTTCCCTTCTTTTTTTAACCCAAATACAAGAGGAAAAAAGATTTATAGTAAAAATTCACTTAGTTTCCAAAGTTCTATAGTCCAAAATACCATTAGTCTTTAATCCTAAAAAATTATAACTTGCAATATTACCCCTAATATTATTATTTTTACTGCAGTTGCAATCTTTACTATTTTGTATACCCAAACTGCATGCAAAACACCTTGAGGGGCTCTGTTGGTAATTTTGAAGAGAAGGAGGGCTAATTCTGAGCTCAAGATTTAAATCAGGAAACTGTTCGCTGCTACTAATTTCCTCTTCTAACTGGCTCAGCCCAGATTCGGCTTTCACATTTATCACTTCTTCAATATCTTTCGTTTTATGATCTCCAGCTGCAAATGAAATTGTCGTCACTTTTTGTGCCGTACTGGGCTCGTTAACAGGCCTGTGCGTCGTCGGATCAATGCCCCGACTCAAAAGCTTCCTTCTTATATGCGTATTCCAGTAGTTCTTTATCTCATTATCTGTTCTTCCCGGTAATCTTCCCGCTATAAGTGACCATCTGAAAAATGGATGTGTTAAATGCCAAGTTAGTTCACATCTTAAGCACAATTAAACTAAATTATACCGTTGAATTATTGGAATTTCTGATTAAATTGACGTACTTGTTACCCAGAAGGCTATGGAGTTTGATAATGAGTTCATCTTCTTCTTCAGTAAAGTTACCGCGTTTGAGATCAGGCCTCAAGTAATTAATCCATCGGAGCCGGCAACTTTTGCCGCAGCGGAGAAGTCCGGCAGCTTTGGGAAGTGATCTCCAGCAGCCTTCGCCGTGAGTTCTAATATAAGCAATAAGCCTTTCATCTTCTTCTTTAGTCCAAGCTCCTTTATTCGTATGTGCTTTTTCACAACACGGTGATCTTCCCATTGGATCTACTTAATTAACATACACACAATTGTAATATTAATAATTTCAAAGCTATTTCTGTGACTATTGGAGTAGTATCTATGGAGAATTAAAGCCGGCTTATTTCAAGACCTGAGAGGTGGGATTTTATAAGCTTTTGACTCCATGAAAAAAGTGGGGACCACTGACGTGGGGTAGGGAGAAAGGGAGTTGGGGGTGGTGCAGTGACCTTAAGCTTCTAGATGCGAGTTGGTAAGACAGGTTAGAGGGGAGTGGCTGGTACCCATTCTTTCTCCTTTTATTTAACTTTAAATAATATAACCATCACAATTATTACTCGCTCCGTTTTTAATTGTTTGTTTGATTTTAATCTGATATATAATTTTTTTTTAAAAAAACCAAAATTTCACTATAAAATTCATCACTAATTTTATTTAGCAACATATTTTACCAGCTATAAGAAAAATAGCAAGGATAATAAGATCGAAGTTAATTTCAGCTCGTATTTTTTTATAGCGGTATATGTGTTATGTATAAAAAGTCAGAATCAAAGAGTTGTTTAACAAAATAAAGGGAGATTTTTCTTAAAACAGACGAATAAGAGAAATAAATTAAAATAGAGAGAGTGATTTATTAGAGTTTAAATTACAGATAATAACAGTATAAAAAAGTTGAATTATATAGTATTGCTGCTATACTAATCCTAAAGGAAATCCAACTAGAAGAAAATGGAGTAAAAAAGTGGAGTTGATTAGCTAATTAAGGGTAAACTTTAGGTAGGTGCAAAGTGAGGTATTAAAGATCCAGTAAATTTAGGACAAAATTGAGTGTGTCAGATTCTTCTTATTATTATTATTATTAATTATTATTATTATTATTATTATTATTTTATTTCTGTTTGTGACTAAACTCTCAACCACATCTTATAATAATAAAATTTGGCTAACTATTCAAATCTCCCCTAACCATAGGACGACATGTACCAGACACTTTTCTTACAAACAACTAATTTAAAAAAATAAAATAATAATGTTATTATCATTATGCTCTTGTTTGAACTAACAACTTTATTAGATTTAATTTATGTTGTTCTACATAGATTGATACCCTAAAGGCAGAGAATTTATTCTAACAACTCGTCAAAGTTAAACAAATTCTGTGAACATATGTATTATGAATCTAACTTATATACAAACTAGCAAGTTAATTAATCTTAATTATGTCTCAATATTAATAGATTATTTATAGAAATTCTATATTTAAATTCTAAATAGCTGCAGAGAAAATTGAGTGATTATTTTTATCGTTTGTTTTGAAGAAGGATTTTGCTTAGTTGTAGGTAGTGGGCGGTTTGGTGAAGAATTGTTCATAGTCCTTGAGGCTTACATGTTGTTGCTAGTACAAGTAATTAATTAAGACTAGTTAGATAAAGATTTTAATTTTCCTAATTGTACTGGTACTCCAACATGCAAGAAAAGGTGGATTGAGTATATTGGTTAGGGTTTCTAGAAGAAAAAGAAATGGAGGTTGGAGAATAGTGGAAGGAAAAAAAATGGAGGTGGGGTGCGATTCTTGTTGTATATGGGCTTTGGTTCACCTTCCACTTCTCTCTTTTTCTTTTCATTATTAGAGATAGACCATGTATATTTCCTAAGACTTGTGGTTTAAGTTTATTTAACCAAAAAAGTTAAAGGAGATGGTAAGGTTGATTCACCTTTTTGTTCCTTCTCTTGCTACGTATATATGATTGATTATCTACCTCTTCTAGTTATTTATTTATACAAGTTTTTTTTTTTAAAAAAAAAAAGTAGTCAATATTCGTGTGACATTCTTTATATCTATATATTTAAAAGGAGATTGATTTTGGTAACATATAAAGGTAGACAACTAGACAAGGGCAAATATACAAAACTTCATTGATCTACTCGACTCAATGAACTGAACTCGAAAGGACCTCGGACCAAATTATGTAAATTTGAAAGAACTTAAATTGAGACGAGGGTTCTCTGGAAACAACCTCTCTACTTCTATGGTAGTGGTAAGGTCTGCGTATATTCTATCCTCTCCAAACTCCACTTGTGGAATTATACTGAGTATATTGTTGTTGTTGTTGAAAGAACTTAAATTAATTTTTTTTTAAAATTCACTAATTAGCTCTCTCTTTTCTTAAGTCAAAACCAAAATGAAAAGGATGAGTCAGGTCACGTAGAGATAGGGATATCTCTTACTCCTTATTGTTTAATATCTATGCTCAATCCGTCATTTTCTCTTATTTTAATTTTTTACCACCACCACAAAACCTTATCTTTTTTGCGCCCTCTTGAAAACAACTATGATAACAACTTGTGCCTATAATTCACGATACTAAACCCCTAATCCTATCAACTTGTCCACTTGTGTAATTTCATGTGTGTGTTTTACCTACCTTTTGTCAAACTTTTTTGCATTCCCTTGTGTCACGACCAAAAAAAGAAAAAAGGCTGCCCACCTCTAAAATTATGATGTTGAACTATGGCACGGTTTTGGATTTTATTGCCACACGTACTTCTTCATTTTATCATATATCAAAGAAATTAAAAAACTTATAAGCTTATCCATTATCTTCTCCAAGATCTTTGGCTTCCATCTTAATATTACTACCACCACTAAAGTGCTTAAATATCAAACTCCATCGTCCAACACAAAGCTAAGGCAGAGATGAGATGAGGAATTTAGAATTTTAAATTTATCGTTTTTCTTCAAATAAATATCTTAATAATAACGAAATTAACCGTGAATGTTTATAAATGCTTATTGAACTTGTATATACATGTAGAGATCGAAGATAAATTGTTGAATTTGTGGAATTCATAACGAATACCGTAAATCCCTCCCTAGGTGGAGTTAAGTGTTTTGGAGGAGTTTGGTCGAATCTCTTTCGTTGAAAAATAGATTATACGTGAAAATTGGCTAAAAAGAAAATTTTAGTCCAATCATTTTATTGTAATGTCCCCACACACCGGCCAGTAAGGCCTAATTAATTAATATGTAGCCCTAATTAGTATCCTTACTCTTTCCTCCTCACAAATGGGAACCACATGCCAGTCTTGAGATATAATTGTCTATTTTATAGATGGAAGCAAAAGTTAATGAAAAATAAGATGGGAGTGACAAATAGTGGCAGAGCTAAAAGGTTACGTACAGATTCGATGTATACGTAATCTTACTCCTATTTTGTGAAGGTAGAAAAATTATTTTCAGACATAACATGCTAGAATATATAAACTGTATACAAGAGAAATTATATTATTAGCGTATACAAGTTAAATTGATAATGAAAGGGAAATGGTTGGTCATGGGCAAAGTGATATTATGGGAACAATAAGGTGAAAGGCTCGTGGATATCATGTGCTTAGGTATAGAGAACAAGACTCGTGGGCCTGTCTTAAAGCACCATTGTTTACCAACCTCTTTAGTGTCTATTTCTCTTCCCATGTGACTTCTTTGCATTTGTAATTTTTGGTCTTTGTCCACTGTCCTACATTTGGTGGATAAAGCTTTAGTAATTGCTTCCTCTTTATTATTTTTGTTCTTCTTGGAAATACTGTTTATAAATTATTGATAAGACCACCTCCCTATTTGGGAAATCTAATAGTTGGTTGCTTTCCACAATAATATTAAACGAGTTTGAATAGGATAAAATCGTGCAAAGAATTTTCGTAATTGATCCCAAATAGATAAAGCTAAAAACTATAAACTATAAGAGAAATCCAGTCGTAGTTTGACGTTTATAGTCACTGGGAGACTTTAGTCCTTTGATTATGGTAGTAAAAAACAGTTGCCAGAAAGTTGTGTACCACCCAGTCATAGTCACGAGTTTTGCATATAATTGTTATTATAGTTAACAAGGTTGAAAACAAAAATACAAATACAGTGCACCCAAACTTCAAACCTTTCTCACAAGCTTTTAGGCAGTGAAACATAAACCATATTGACATACCCAACAGGAAAACCATAGTTTTGGTTTTTTATTTTTTTCTGCTTTCGTGTTGGATAACAACACACAGTAGTAAAGAGTCTCTTTCCTAGCAAAGGCATGGGGAGGTGTAAATGCATGCTAAGGGACAGATTCATGCACCATAAGCAGAAAAGTTGGGGCAACAGGAACTCTAAAAACTTGAGAAATGCCAAAAAATAGTCTGCTTATTTGTGGGGATAAAGAAGTACAGTACCAGAAAAAAGCTGACAACGTTAGGCAAAATAAGCAGGTATGCCCGCTCAATAATTCGCACATGGAACGTGCAATCAAATTAATGGTAGCAATATAAATTATTTGACCTGACCTACCTTTCTTTGTCCAATTCCTAACAGGATTAACTCAAAAGGCACTGAGACAAAAGCCAACGCAGAGAGGAATAAGAAACCCTCCAAAAGTATGGGTATCAAATATAAACATATACTCCATAGTACAACCTGTTCCTTACTAATCCATTTTGTCGACACTGCATGCTTTTATTTGAGGGAAGTGTGTTAAAGCCATAAAAATAAGGTATGTTTTATAACTAATGGGTAGGAGGTTCTGCATATGGAGGTAAGAATGCAATCTGTCGTCCTGGAATTTACTTCATCCTTTTCCGCACTTCATACCAGTAACTCAGTGCAACCACTGCAGCAGCCACAACGACTCCTACAGCACTCTGTGCTAAAATAGTACCATCCCTCACTGTAGCCTTGGATCCAGCACTTGGGGTAAACCCTAGCTCTGACAGTTTCTTGTGTGATATGGCGTAATCCCTAAAGAAGGCATCTTCATCCTACAATATTCAATAAATTTGACATTAATCGCTAACGTTTGCATACCAGCCAGCAAAAAGATGGTTTGTACAGAAACAGCATTGGGCATGTGAAGAAACGATTTCAAGGAAATGCATGTATGATTAATAATACGAACTATCAAGAAGTACAGAGACCTATAAACACGAAGATCACATTGATTCCTTCCAATTTTGCAGAGACTTGCCGGACAAATACAAATAGTCCAATTAGCCATTACACAACATATTTGCAAAATGCCCCGCCAATAATTCTGACACAAAAAGTACAAACAAAACTACCTTGTAATGGATAGACCAGATGTTTTCTAGGTCATACTTAATGTCAAAGGTCCCTTTGAGATTGAAAAAGTAGGACACAAAAGTCGGTCTCAGTTAAGCAGTCAAACCTGTTCTATCCATACTATTTCCCACCCAATACAGCCTGTCAAGAACTTGACAACATCCTCCAACTTCCCATGTCTTGCAAAAGTTCTACTTCCAACTGTCGTTGATAGGCTTGAGGACCTTTTGTGTTTCACATGTCCTTTTTTTCTACTGCAACATCCTTTGATTTTCCATGCTAGCAAAAGATCCATTTCCAACTGTCATTAACGAGGCTGTCTGACCTTTTGTATCTGGATATGTTCTCTGATTCTATTGCTTCTTTCATGCACACATACCAAAGACTTTCAATTAACTTTCTATCTGCCCTAAACTACCCAAAACGTATAAGCAATGTTGGTTTTCTGTACCATGTTTTAACTTTCTATCTGCCCTAAACTACCCAAAACGTATAAGCAATGTTGATTTTCTATACCATGCTACTTTGTCCACAGCATCATAGAAGGGAATTTTAAATGTACTTGGCTTCCTTAGCCATAAAGGGTCGAAAGAAAAAAAAACTTGGATCCTTGCTGTATGTGCATTTCTGAAACTTGTGTCAATTCCTTCATTTCTTTCCAATCTATGACAAAGCTATTGGGCTTGGAGTCTCGAGAATCTTCCTCCCGCTTTAAATAGGTATAGGAGAAAGTAAGGGTCCTCCAAACCTCTGCAATGATCCATATAGGCAATCTCACATTATTTCTTCAGGTTTCTACCTTTTTAAGTAAAGATAGATAATCTCATGTTTAATATATTTGGCTCCGTAATGCCCTTAGCTACGCGGAATCTCAAGTGTCTATACATAAGGCATTGCAAAGACCAAAATATTATCATTCTCAAATGCACTAACTAGGTCATGTAACTTGCATGCTCCCATCCAGAGACCACCTGACACATGCATGTGCATTGTCAGCATCTATTTCTACCCAAACATTACTATCTAGCCACAACCATTGAGGTTTGCTTGATTATTGTTCCCTAAAGCTTGACAGCATTCATGGTGCATTTTGATCTTTGAATCTCAAAGGCAACATCTTTGCCAGATTTTCCCAGCACTGCTGCAATTGTTAAAAAATCTCTCTAGATTTCACCCAGACCTTCCAAAATCTGAATGTGGCAGCTCTTTTTTTTTTTTTTTTCCGGAATGCTTTCTTTTCTTCAAATCTCTTCATGTCAGCGTTACACAATCAGCCTCATTCATAGAAAATATCACCTTGTCTTGAGCTCTCTCTAGTGAAACCCAAATTTTCAAAGTTTACCAACTTTTTGGACCTTCAAGTTCTACGATTTGGGGGTGGGGTGGAGGGTGGGGTTGAAATGAATCCCCTTTGCAGGAAAATTATACTGTGCAAATGAGGCAAAAATTATCTTCTTTGATTTTACATTACGTAACAAACTAAGCTTGTATCGATCAATTAAAGGAACTCACGATCATATTATTCAACGATTTCAGCAACCAAAAAACAAAAGGAAAATAGAAAAGGAAGGTTCCAGACTGTGAATTATAAAATAGCTAATGAAATGAAAATAACACAAGTCTTCCTTGTTCTACGTATAGGCATTTTTCCGAGGTTCCAAATGTAATTTGACATACTTCCACATGGGTCCTCCATCTTATTTATATTCATAAAAGTTCTCCCCTCCTCAATAAGAACCTTGTCCTAAAGGTTTGAGTGGTTCAAATATTGTTTTGGGTCACAAGTTCAAACCTTAAATGTGACGCTCTAATAAAAAAATTGAATTCCCTTGCATAAATTTCTAGCTGTGCCCCTGTCTAAAACCTTATTACTACTGTGATGTCTTAATCATTCTCATAAAAAAGACAGGAGCAGCCATCATTATTGGAACAGCATCCAAAACAAGAATGCAGGAAATCAAAATCCAGAACACACTTTCTAAACGAACACGTGAAGGTTATAATTGTGGAACAAAGACTAATGACTCATATATGTTTCAATGATGCAGGCCCCTCTACTAATTGAAACAAGTCTCACAAATTAAAAACTAGAAAACGTCCTTTTCATGATGCATTAATCTAATTATGAACGGATAGCAAACTCAAAATTGGCATAACTTGAAATAACTAAAATTTCGTTCATCCTTTAACTAACTTCTACCTTAGCGTACAGCTCAACATATTTTCTGAACTCCGGATCATCCAATAAAGCAATGTCTGTGGGAAGTTTCAGGAGGCCCTCACTTTCCCCCTTAAGAAGCTCCCTGGATTCAAAAAATAAGTAAAATAATTAGTCAGCAACCTAGAAGATATACTTTTACTACTGCCATTCCTCAAAAGGAAAAAGGCTTTGGAGTCCATCTTAAAGAAAAAGGTCATAATCATCCAACAACTAGCTTATATGCCCAGAGTGCTTACACAAAATATGAATTGTCAAATTTCAGTGGTTCCTTTGTCCATGGACCATCAAAGCCTGATCTCTCTGGATGTGCCCTTCCCTGCAGACAAAGTCAAATGAACTAATTGGTATGTACTCTGAATGAGTGTTTTGACTTTCCTCAGTACATCATGTTATTGTGGTTCTTAGGACAAGAGGAGAAGAACATAAAAATTGAATAATAATCCACAATTATGGGAAGAGAAGGCAACTTACCAGTGTATGACCCCCTGATAGTGCCACTATATCTTTATCAGACAAACCCATCCTATAAAATACGTCTTTAAGATGTGGCACACCTATCAGCAATCACAAAAGCGTCAGAGAATCTCAACCTTCTACAAGTTATTTTATCAAACAATTAACAGATCTAAAAAATTGAATCGTGTTAACACTGCAAACCAAAGAATGACTTGTACAAACTATGAGCAGACGGTGAACCTCTAAGCTCAAATAATGCTTTACCTAGATAACAACACTTTCTTTTCAACATCAAAAATTTCAAGAGCAACATCATTAAAAGCTGAGATAACTACAGTCGTCACAAGGTGATGGATGACAGCTAAATCAAGGCAGACTAATCATAGGAACTATGAATTGTTTTACCAGCTCATACTCAATAGCTCTACTTCAATCTTATCAACATAGCAGCAGTATTGTGGCATCTTCATATCTTCGACCCAATGATTAACCAAACAGCAATGCATTAAGACCTTCAATACTGGACTTGTTGGAGGGATATTTTGCAGAGTCATTATAATATTATTCTTATGCACACAAGTGTCAAATGAAAGAGAGTTTGTTTATAGACTGACAAACACTAGGTACAACAGGACTTATCAGTTAGGAATGCCGCCACCTTCAACTTTTTTTTCCTGATAAGATCAACAGAGAATAGAAGTTCCATATTTCAGGTTTAGCTAAATTCAAATTTGACATTGGAACTAATTAAGCACCACTGTAACGTCCATAACGAACTAAGCAATGTCATCCTTTCTGATCTTCTTTTGTACACTAATATTACCCCTTTAGATATACCGATTCAACTAGAAACCCCAACAATACACTGATGTTTTAATTTGCCACTCGTCAATACCTTTCTTTAGGATACACTCCATGCCTTGTCTAGTTCAACTTCCAATTAAGGATGGTTATGGATTTTAATATGTTGTCTGATCTGAAGGGTTTGGGATAGCCAACATGATTTACTAATATAAATATCCTAGTAGCAGGTATATGCATGCTAATTAGTAGGTATGTCATATTCCCACTGGGGAAAAAGATTTTCAGCCAACATGATAACATATACAGAGAAGAAAATCAGTTTGTGAAACCTTGTTTAGCATCTGGTAACCGCCCTTCCTTTGGAGAAACACTGGAATCCTGCAGAAAATACAGATGAAAATAAAAGCATTAGCACTTCAATATTAAGTGGTTGTAAAGAAGTAACAAAAGGTAAAAGCTTTCTTACCTTCCTACCAGGGACAAAATCAATGGTCGGACCACCAGTGACCTCGACTGCAACAACACCTGCAAGCTAAGCATGGAACAAATTTTTGATAAGAACTCAGCTCCCCTCGACTGTGTGCATTAAAAGATCTTTATAATACACAGTACCAACAGTTGAAATGTAGCAAACCATAATAAATCTCAGATATTAAGTAAAGGATCTAGGATCCCCTTTCTGGATAATATCATTGCTACATGTCTAACCAAGAAAGGAAAAAACAACGCTTGCACAAATGAAAGGTGCATTTTCATCACTCCATATGAATTTGACTTTCATGAGCCATGTCAGCAAAACATCACCTGTTGGGTTGAGACCGTCATTTATATGTTATAACTTATAATCACTCGGTGGATTATCATGCCCAACTGCAGGGGAAGCAACATTGTTAAACAGACTGCTTCACATTCAATTTCGTTCATGCTTTCTCCACATATTGGATAAATTGAGGGTATGCAAGATCTGTATCCTTTGTAGCGTGGAGGGAATATGGCCTAACTAAGCAAGGATTCCATTTAATCTAATTAAGTAACTTCTGTATATGAAGAGAATTATCTAGAAACAAAATTTTCCAATAGACCTTATTTGAAATCTAAAACTTACAAGAAGTACATTCCTCCGTATAAAACTGATCTACAAAATTGGAGAATCCCTCACTCTTCATCAGATGAGCCACTCATTCACTTAAAGAGATGATCAAGTTGATGATCATCCTTTCTAAGCAATACGAAAGCAAAGAAAAGTATTTCTAGAAATTAAACAATGGAGCACCTGGTATAGATCTGCATATGTAATTTTTGGATGTTTAGACTTCACTGCTTCTGAAAGGAGAAATGTAACATGTTAAAAAAGTAATGATAATGTCATTCACAATTTTAAAGAGGAGTCTATAAAATAGTGCTTTCTGGTGGACACTTGCACAATTTAACATTCAAGTCTGCGACAATGCATGACATTCCATTCAAGGAAGGGAACGGGTTCCATTTTTCATCACTTATAATAGTTAAACTCAAATATTGACTGCTTTTCACCAGGGATAATTTCAGTGTGACCGCCTGAAGCACATCATGTAATCCATAAGGCAGTAACAACGCCTAGATTCCCATCAGTGCTTGTAGGGGTGGTGCGACCATCCAATTTCCCATCTTTAAACTCTAGCTAATCAATTTAAACAATTGTACCTATTCAACATTGCTCCCCCTGTCGCGTTTCCACCTAAATACAAAGTCTAATAGTTCAAATTCTATGGCTATAATAGGAAGCTATATCAACAGTCTTATTTGCAACACTGAGTTCTGATCATTTCTCACCTTGCTAAACTTCTTTTGAATTATACAATCTATAGCTATCCTAAGTGTAAATTCCACAAATCAAAGATTAACTCTACTGGTACAGTCTAAACGCAAACGATTTCAAAGCGCCACATAGATGAAATTGCAAGCATATACAGCTAATACATTAGCCAACCGGATAATGCTTAAATCAACAAAACATGAGCGACAAGACTATAAAAACACCGCTAATGAAGCTGAATAATCAAAATCCAGTAGAATCGAAAGGAAAAAAATGTTACCGCAAAACTCAAGAGCGATTTTCAAGCCATTATTAGCACCATGAGTGTACTCTTCCTCATTTCTGATAGAACCATTCGGTCCACCAGTCTTTGATTTAGCATCGTACGTTCCTGCATCATGCCATCTGCCGCAGAAACATAAATTAATAAACGTGTACATAAAAACATACATGATACATATGTGTGGAGAGTGAAAGAAGATTACGCTAAGCGAAGCATGATCGGAGCACAGTTCTTGTTGGAGATGAGAGCGCGGAGGTCTCGACGAGCTTTCTCGATTTCTTTGATGTATTCGGTGTCGACGATTGGTTTCGCCATTGGTGGACCGATCAATGAAGAACGTGAATATGGATAAGATTTTTAGCAACACTAGAAATGGAAACACTCCCGGCTTTGTATTTGAGGCTTCAATTGGTTGTTGGAACTTGTAGCTGAAAGAGGCGGGTCAAACAAGCTTAGCCCATTTGGAATATCTTTTTTTATAAAAAAAATCTTTTTCTTTTATGGAACAAAAACTATTGCCATATTATGTCACTATTTACAACAACGATATCCCAATGCCTCAAAGGCTCCCGCCCATTGCAGAGTGGAGAGGTCGAATGTATGCAGCCTGACCCCTATGTTTAAAAACATAGCGCGACTATTTTTAGATGACCCATGATGAGTGTCGAAAGTTGCATTGACTAACTGCTACTTCAAAGCGCAGACAGTTTAAAGAGCCATTTTGCTTTATTCCATCATACTCTAAGCCAAAAAATAGTGAATCTTTGCTCCATCCAAGATTGATGAAAAAATATTATGCCACTATTTATTACTCCAAAAATCAGTTCGATTTTATTGAATTCATCAACTTGTTCTATTATACTACTAATTAGATAAATAAAAATATATTGTAGATAAGGAAAGAAGACTATAAAAATATGTCTCATTTAGTTTTTAATCTTTCAAAAATAATTTCTCTATTAAGTTTTAAATAAATGTGTTATCTTAAATTTTTAATTTTCATCATTTCTAACTCACAAATAATACGTTCTTTTTCATGCTATTAGTGGACATTTGGTGCTCTAATTGCATCACTTAATACATTTATTTATTCCTCTTACTCGAGAAGTCTTTTGAAAGATTATTACAATTATATTGGTAGAGCATTATGTACCCATTCTACTAGATTAATTACTATGTTACCTTTTATTTTAATTCTTATGTTAAAAAAGAAATTTTTTACCAACCGTCCAATAAAACCCACAATAAAAAGAACTATGATCCCTTAGACTCGGTCACTCGGTACACAGTACACACCCGCATTGGCCACAAACATTTACGACTAGGCGATCTTTCAAGCTGCACCTCTGTCCTTCATGGGGGAACAAATTCTATACCAGAGCATTTCTGGCCTCTAAAACAAGATATAGATGAGCAACAACCAAAAAGAACATTTTAATTAAACAAGGTTATGTACTAATGTACAAACAATTTCAGAGATTATTCCAGCGCAAGAACTGAAAAAGAAATATTTATGTTTTCACTCCTCAAACAACTATCATGAAAAGAGGAATACTGAATCGAAAACAGAAGAAAAGAACAAGTTTTCTAGCATGGAGCTTGAAATATGATCATGAAGCAGTTCGCCATTGCAGCTCGACTTGAAGGCGACCGTTCTTTGAATCAATGAGGTGGTACTTCTCGTTGATCCTTTTGTTGCTGACAACATCGGAAAGATTTATATCAACATAACCCAATGTCTCCTGCATTAAGATGAAGAAAATATATAAACAACTAACTCATAGATAAAGCAATATTTTATGCAAGCCAAGATCGTGGAAAGAAAAACACTTTCATCCCATCATCTTTCTTGGAAAACATCAAGAACTAACAAGTTGCAGAACCTCTTAACGAGCAAAATTAGCATTTTACAGTATATTGCAAGAATACATGCTTTTTTATCTTTACAAGGGTTCATGTAGAGTAGATCAGTAGATGACAAACATCGTTCACCTTTTGAAACAAAAGTTAGAAAAGACCATTGCAATTCCCAATTATGGGTTGTTGTTACTATTGACTGCAGTGCACTTCAACAGCATATTCAAAAAGGTAATCTCAAGTTTCCAGAGAAATACAAATTGCACCACTCCTTGTTCCTCCCTTGGGCCTTAAGGTATGCAAATAACAGAAAATGCAACATATGTACCTTAGGATGCAATAGGCCAATCCTTGTAGAGGTGCTGACAACTTCCACGTGCACCCTATCATTCACAGGAGGCTCCTCCAACACAAACGTAAACTCCTCTTCCCATCTTGGATCTCTGTTCTTCTTGACTTGCTGTAATCAAGTCAAATGAAATGTGAGCAAGATTAGACATAATATAGATCTATGCAGGAAATTCTTGCATTTGCAAACTCCAACTAAATACCTACTGCAGATTCAGAGAAGTTAAATAAACATAGTTTTGAAGTCCTCTGCATGTCTTATTTACTAAACACATCTAAGTATTTATTATCAATTTCAATACTTCCATCCAAACACATAAAAACTCATTTCTTAAATTAGCTTTAACCACTTAAATGTGCTTTTAACACGTGAAAATCATCAGTAGCTTTAAATCAACTAAGGCTCTTAGAAATGCCACCACTATCCCGGTTTAGGTGGCATAATCTGATAGGCACAAGTGTAGAATTACTGTTTAGATAGGTTATCGCATCAAGGTACTCAATTCCAGTTCTTTAGGAAGTCGTCAAATTATCTAGTAATATGATAAGGAGGAAGTGAATACTAGAGAACATGGATACCCCGAGGCTAGCAAGAAGCCTAAACACTTGCAAGGTTCAGGTGTGAGGTTGAAAGGTTCAAAATAAGTGAGAAAGACTTCATACATATCACACCAATTTGTATCACTACCAGCCAACAAGCAACCAATGAAAGGCTAGAAAAAAGAAGCAACTTTGTACCTTGGTTTTTCTCTCCTCCCCTCTAAAAAGAATCTTGACATATGGATTAGTATGGTGCTTTCCTTCAACATCTTGAGCTTCGTGGACAATAATCATAAGGACGCCTCCCCCTGGTGGCGTTCCTTCTGGAACCTTGTGTGCTGCATCATTCTCTTCAATATTGTTTGGCAACTCGTCCTCCTTAAATGGTTTGTATGTTAATTCCACCATGATCTGACCACGGTCCTTACCATTTTGATCATCATTCGCATCCATATTCTTTAGGAGCTTCAGTGTCATAGTTTTTGTTTCATCAGGAGTCAAATCTTTCAGTGGAATAACATTCATACCCATCTTGTCATGTTTGCCAATCTGAATAAAGAAAGGGGTGAAGTTTGAGACAGCACAAAGAAGGAACGAAAAAAGTGAATGTGTCTCGTGGAACTAGAAAGTTTACCTGCTCCCAATCATAAACAGAGAGCTCCAATGCTTGTGATTCTGGATCTTTAACAACCATATTAAATTCCTCATTCCACTCTGGATTTAAATTCTTATGCTTTACAGGGGTTTTCTTTGAAGGAAGTTTCGACTCAGTGAGCTTAAGTTTTACGTAAGGATCAGATGCACCCAATAAATCTTTCTTTCTCAGATTCATTGCCCTTAGAATCTTCACATGCAGGACCCCAACAGGTCTTTTCATTGCTCTACATGTTCGGAAAGTGAAAATAAAGTTATTCAATTACCTGAAAGGAGTGGTAAAACCTTGGAGAATATGATAACAAAAAATCTACAAGTTAAGAAGGCATACTTGGATGGATCCAATATCTGCACGTCTAGAGTTTTAGGCCAAAGATACATGTTAGCAACTTGATCTTTAATGGTCTCCTGCGAAAAGAGTTCCCCCAATATTAATATCAGATCCTTTGGTCATGGCTACAACAGAAGTGGTATCCCCTGCACATGCGCTTATAGCAGTTTCTTTGTGTCATTAAACACAAACCTGTATACTCAAAATTTTGACCAGAAATTCCTAGTATTCTTAACCTTAAGAGGTTAAGCAACAGATATGCTTACAGACATCAGTAAAATACAGCAAAAATCTCAAAAAGGATCCAGGCTGTTTATTCCAAAATAGAGCAAATGAGAGGCACAAATTATTTCAAAATGAAATAGAAGACAATGGACATTAGAAACTATAGTACCTGGACAAACCTATACAAGCCAGGGATGGACATAAGATCAGCCCCAAAAAGCTTCAATCCAAAGTCGACATGTGGCTGCAAGCCAATAAGAATGTACTAAGATGATCTTTTTGTTTCATTTTTGGCTTAAAGAAAGTTAAAAAGAAGATGCAGAATCTTTACTAGACAGCATAGAATCCTTATAAGATAGGACAAGGACATACGTCTTTGCCTTCCGAACCATAAATATTGCTTCAGCACAGCCTTTGTGCTGACATTAATACACTGTTACCTTTCTCAAAAAATAAGATTCTACTAAGATGAATGTCAACAAATGAAGATGAATGTGTCTAAATAAATTGAGGGAGTCCATAAATATATTATTGAGTTCAATTTTGGTGCACTGTCAGTGCACCAAATTTTTACACCATCAGGTAATATTGACTTGCTACAGGTTACCAAGTAGTATTTTTTATAATATTTATTTATTTATATTTTAAAAAATAAAACACAATTGTATTTTTATATCTATGCTCAAAGCTAACCTTTATATATATATATTTTAATTTTGTTTATTGATTCTAGAATTTATTGGTATTCTTTTCACAAAATTAAGCATTTTTTGAAGTGTTTGTTTGATTTTTCTATTATTGTTTTCATAGAAGACGGAAAATCTCTTGAACAACTCCCTACATTTTTCATTGCTTTCAAATCTTCTTTTTGATTACATATTTTATGAGAATTATTATTATTATTATAAATATGAATGTCATAAATTAAGTTTTTTATTAAATAAAATGAAAGATAAATAGAATAATTTAAGAAAAACAAAAGGAATTAAAATAAAAAGAAAAGACAAGATTTTTAATATCTCATATCTACGAGAAAGAGAGAGTATAATTTGGATTCAAATTAAGAAAGGAAAAAATCTAAAAATTAGGAAGGAATTTGGATTATAGTATAATTAGGATTCAAATTACCTTTAATGTTTTTCTAAATTATATTCTTTTCAAAAAGTATAAATATTACTTCAAAAATTCTGGTAATTATCTCTAAAGTTACCTGCTGTGCATATAATTTAAACCCTTATATTAATTGGTCTGTCGTTATCAAAAAAGAATAGTTCAAATATATTATATTAATGCAAGAGCAAAGAGGCTGTACAATATTCAGGATATCTAGAGCAGCTTCCCCCTATCAGCATATTTAGAATCATCTTAATTCTAATCAATGCCTAGATTACTCCCCTGCCCAAAAACGCCACCTTCCATCCCCAAAATTGAGCAACAATGACATATGTACATTCAACCCAGAAACATGCCGTTCTCCCAGTCTTAACAGTAGGGACAACAATGAAGGCTGTAGGCATGTGCTATCATCTCTCATGCATCGGCATTGTTACGGAGCCATTTGGATACACTAACTTCTACCTAAGCTACAATTCTGCCCCAGGAAGCATGGCTGCGTGCAACATTACTGTGGCAGGAGAAATGCCAACACGGTGTGGTAAATTATAGAGAGACTATTTTAGCCAACTATATGAGTAGGTATGCCTGAGAGATCATGTGTAGGGATGGCAATGGGGCGGGTGCAGTGCGGGGCGGCTATTTTTAAAACTAAAGCGGGGCGGGGGCGGGTTGCGAGTTTAAAAAACCAAATAGGAATTCGAAGAAAATTAAATATTTGTAATTTGTAAAAAACAACGATATAAACTTTTTATATTAAACATTGACCCTAATTTTATTTTTTTTCTAAAATTTAAATTTTACATGTCTGGTAAATTATTAGTTGCTAAAATGTTAATTAGAAACTTTTAATTAAGGATTAAGAAATAATTGTTGAAATTCAACTAATAATAGTTAATTAGTGAAAACTTAAAAAAGTTATGAATTTTAACTTTTCATATTAAATTCAATTAAAAATTAAAAGAACTGAAAAATTTAAGCGGGGCGGGTTAAAAATGAAAAAAGTCATCATGCGGGGCGGGCGGGGCGGTTTAAAAAAATTGCAGGTTGAACTCAGCCCGCCCCGCACCTATCCCTAATCATGTAAACTTGGAAGTGAGATGAGGCCGAGGAATTTCTCAACAAATAAGATGGCATGGCCAAGACAACATAGAGGGAGTCACAGGGAAAGTCAGTCAGGGTCAAATAAGTTTTAACGGGAGATATGGAAAGGGACTGTTCAACAGAAAATAAAAAGGAAAGAGGTAGTGCAAAGGAATTTATTTAGTACCAAGGTACTGCAGAAGTAGCTGATTTCACTTGGTATGCAACACGGGATTCAATTTTAACGGAGGAGGACCAAACAGTATGAGTTGGAGTTAGTCGTGAAAGGAATATGGAGAAGACAAACACCACCTCATGTTGCACTGCAGCTTTTCATCTATGTTATGCACACTAATATTCTCCTTGTTTGACATTCCATGGGAGCTACCAAGATCAGGCGATAAAGCAATGTTGTGATGGAAAAGATCAGGAAAGAGAAAACGGCTGGGAGAACAGTTTCTTAAAACAGTATCATTATACTCATATCTATGTGGCACTATTTGGAATAAAAGATATAGGAGACTAATCCATAACAGTGAGACGGATGAAAAAATATAGAAAGATCCATTATGCTTTACCAATGTTCATGCAAAGCAAGAATTTCTTTTTGCCCCCCGCCCCCCCCCCTGCCGGCATGATTAACTGCCACCTCCTTTGGTGACTCAAATTTCAGGCTTATCGTGAGAGATGGAGGGTTTTTTTAACACTAGGCAAAACCTCCCTTGTAAATGACTGGTCCACACCCACATATTATTCTTTACCAGCTTCGAAACCATCAAATATGTTTCAAGCATCTCCAAGTCTATCTATAACAATTGTTATGTCATATCAGAGCTTCTGCTAAAGAAAGTGCTGATCCTCTTGTTTAATCAAAGACTGGGAACATGCCAGCGATATAACCACATAATCACACCAGGAAACAAGACACAATAGTTTTGCTTTACAAAAATTCCTCCGTTTATTTCTTTTCCCCCACATGTATACCTACTAAAAAGAGTCCAAGATGCATAACCTACCTTTTCCATGAGGGACACAAAGATATTGGCAAAACATGGAAAGCTTGGAACCAAAGGCTTCAGAGTAATACGTGGAGCTGCAAAAACCTGCAAGTCCACAACCTGAAATATCCACTCGAGCAATTAAATTTTGGCTTTTGTTGGCATGCTGTTGTGTCAAAATCTCATCAAAATGTAAACCATGTGGGAAAATGCAAAACCTGAACAGTTGCTTTCAATCCGAATGCTTTGATCGCAACAGTGACATTAGGATTTCCAGCCCACTTCACTGATGGTTCCATGATCAATTCTTTTTCTTCAGTAACATAGACCTTCATCCCTACCAAATAGAAGCATTGGATGAATTTAAGCAAAAATCAACCACAAAATAGCTTATTTATAAACCATCATAATCAAGATATATAATTGCAAATCTATTGCATCCAAGTTTGACATACTCCACAAATCGAAAGCATATGGGAATGAGAAAGAAGATAAAGAGTGTCAAAGGTGACATGATCAGGTATACCAATTAAAAAAGCATGAGAAAAACGTAGGAAACATTCTGAAAAACTCAGAGGAAGGATACTTCATTTACTTGTTTAACAAGGAAGACTAGAGCAAATGCTGTGAACCTTAATTAGAATATAGAAGTCCCTAAGTCCAGTAACCACTCGCCTTTTTTTTTTGAGAAAGGTAACAGTACTTCTATATATATTCACATGGACATTCCACAAATAAGAGGAATGTCCCACAAAAAGTTAGTCGATACAAAGACCCCCCAAAACACCTTTACAGCCAATCTTGGCACACTCCGAAAACCATCGTGGTTTTGGTTATTGCAGGCGGTTCAGAGTTGAGGAGGTAAGGTGGGCTATTAGTAGGATGAAGAGGGGGAGGGCGATCGGGCCCGATGAGATTCCGGTAGACTTTTGGAAGAACATGGT
>JAABOM020000001.1:38899368-38910258 GCA_011800125.2 Solanum clarkiae
GTCATATTTGTGCACTATGAAAGTTTAAGTTCCAACTTAAAAAGTTTTGCCAACTTGAGGGTCATTTTTATGTGTTCACCCTTTATTCTTGGTAGTTGAAAGCAAGTAAAATCTAATAGTTGTTTTAATGTCCTAAAACCAAATATTTATAGTGATAAAAAATTTTGAACTAAGATTAAAGAGAATTCCCGAAGTAAGGAAGTGGAGAACTTGATGGCTTGACTTATGAATGTTAGTTTAAGATCTTTCTCCTTGATATGTCTAATTGTCTATTCTCAGATATAATAACTATGCATTACTTTTCGTGAATATAGTTATCTATTCGCATCATTACTTATTCTTGACTCTTCATTTTAAAAAATAACTAACACTTCTAAGGTGTCTTTCAAGTACCTATAACATTAAAATATTTGCAACATGTTAGGAGTTCAGTAGATCATGGGTCATCCGGAAACAGACGCGCTATGTTTTTAAACATAGAGGTCGGGCTGCGTACATCTGACCCCTCTTTACCCCGCAGTGAGCGGGAGCCTTTGAGGCATTGGGGTAATGTTGTTGTAGGAGTTCAGTAGATACGTATATTTGTAAATGACTACAACAACAACATACCCAATAAAATTCCACAATTGGGGTCTGAGGAGGGTAAAATGTAGGTAGTTCTTACTACTACCTCATAGGGATAGAGAGGTTGTTTCTAGAAGGCCATCAACCCAAAAAGTTCAGCCTCACAAATAGAAAAATATTTGTAAATGACTGATTTTAGTTAACGATGTGCTTCTCTCCTCCTCCTCCAATACCACACTCTGTGGTCAATTCTTCTCTCGAATAAATAGGTTATAGAACCACCACTGAAAACAATTCAAAGAGCCGAGTCCCTCTTAATACCTCTCTTGAGTAAATTCATAGGTTCATTGAAAACAATTCAAAGAGCCGAGTCCCTCTTAATACTTCTCTTGAGTAAATTCATATTTCATCCTGATTGATTAACTGTCAAGTATGTTCAATAGGGATTTAATTCAAGAAACTAAAGTTTAAACTAGTTCATCAATCATCGAGTTCTGATACTATTACAACAACGACATACCCATTGAAATCCCACAAGTGGGGTCTGAGAAGGGTAAAATATGCGCATACCTTACCACTACCTAATCAAGTTCTGATAATAAAGGAAAAAAGTACTCCATGAGGGAAATAATATCATGAATCATAGAAAGAAGAGTTGTAATAACAGCCCAATCAGGAGTCTGGAGTCTAGCCATGTTTTTGGTCAAGACTTCAATGTACGGCTCCAAAACTGAAGATACCGAGCTTATGGGACGAGCATAAGCATTTATTATAGGGTTGGGGGAATGTAAAGAAGACCAATTATCCTTAAAGAGCAAACACTGTTTGCCATATGGATAACATATGTGCTGTAGCATATATTATGTTCCTGTTCTGCTTTGCTTTGTGGCTGCATCTCATATCTGAGCTGTGTTAGGCAGTATCTCGATTGCCTTTTGGGCTGCTGCGCAAAACCTTGTGCAGATCCAACCTCAAATATTGACCTCTTGGTATTCCTTCCTGTTTGAACATGATTACCTGGGTTATGCACCTTGAACATACATTTACCATCCAAATAAAATAAATTAAATCAAAATTCATCTGTGACACGTCCAAAAAATATCACATTCATCATGTTTAACTATTATGTATACTCATTTGACTCATCACCTTCTGAAAGCAAGGTAGTATCATCACAATGCGTTGACGGTCCAAATACTTTTTGTCAACTTCAACCTGAAATACCTTTTTTTTGCAACTTCAAACTATAACTGTCGAAATCCCTACTTGATGTCCTAGTGTTATCGAGAAACCTGTTGTTTTTAGCTCCAATACTCGGTGGATATTGAATACCCGAATGTAGTATTCTAGATTGTCAATCAAGTATTATGAGTAATTGGTAAAACAACCTTCTAATATAAAAGCTTTAGAACACTCCATTGTGTTCTTGTTAATTTTTTATGTTTGTATTTGAAGACTCGAATCGTTCATCACTGATATCAATTGAACATTAATACTGTAAATATGACTATGTAATTGAGCTTGCCATGGACAAAAAGAACCATCTAAAATAATTCAAGAGCTTCCATGTATGGAGTATGTTATGAAGAACCTTACAACAACATAGCTAGTAGTCACAAGTAGGGTTTGGGAAAGGCAGGAGGTACCTTTGCGGGTCTTTAAATTTTTTCTGATGTGTTAATTCTGCTAGTTGACTCTATTCACTTGTGAATTAAGATGATAATCTTACCACTTGTTAAATTTACTCTTGTTGCGAAAGTCATCTGATTTCATGGATGCTGGTTCTCAATCTGATGCCACAAAACGATGCCCTCTCTTTGCTGTGTACACACTTTTTCTTCTGATTCTGAATGCTGCTTTTATCTCTTATAATGATACCCAATGAATTTCTTTGCTGTTAGGTTTTTGAGATTGTGAACCTGGCAAATGAGCTCCTCCCTC
This sequence comes from Solanum clarkiae, assembly GCA_011800125.2. Lineage (NCBI taxonomy): Eukaryota > Viridiplantae > Streptophyta > Magnoliopsida > Solanales > Solanaceae > Solanum > Solanum clarkiae. Next base: position 38,901,874 of record JAABOM020000001.1, read on the forward strand.
CACTGCCTCAAGGAACCATCTCTCTTCCAACCAGCACTAATATGCTCATTAAAGGTTCTGCTATAAAGAAATCTTCTGCTAGTGGTCCTACCAAACAGGAGGATATGAATCCATCTTCCCAGGAGGTTTCAGCTCGAGAAAAATTGTTGAATGATCAACCTGAACTTCTGCAAAAATTTGGAATGGATCTTCTTCCTGTTCTGATCCAGGTTAGTATTATAATCCCATTGTAAATTGCTGCAACCATCTTACAACTGCCAAGGTAGAGATTTACAAGATTAAACCCTGTTGTTTTGCTTGTCAGGTATACGGGTCCAGTGTGAATAGTCCAGTTCGCCACAAGTGTCTCTCAGCTATTGGAAAACTTATGTATTTCAGCGGTCCAAATATGATTCAGTCTCTAAATAATGTCACTAACATATCAAGGTATGGAAATAAACAAATACAAGCTCGCAATTTTTCTTCAGAGTTGATCTGGGATGGAATGTTTATCCAAGGAACATTCTTTTCATGCATCATATTTATTTGATAAAGTAGTGCTTCATTTATGACTCCTATGTAGTTTCTTGGCTGGAGTATTGGCCTGGAAGGATCCCCAAGTGCTGGTGCCTGCTCTTCAAGTAGCAGAAATTCTAATGGAAAAGCTTCCTGGGATTTTTTCCAAGATGTTCGTGCGAGAAGGTGTTGTTCATGCCGTAGACGCTCTGATATTGTCACCCTCCCATGGTTCTGCTACTTCCCAGCCATCGTCTGCTGAGAAGGACAATGATTGTATACCTGGGTCATCTCGTTCTAGGCGTAACCGACGTCGTGGAAGTAATTCCAATGCAGATGCAAGTTCCGTTGAGGATCCTAAGAGTGCAGTTCCAGAGAGTGGATCACCACCAAACTCACTGGAAACACCAAAGACCAGCTCTGGCCTACGGATTGCAGTCAGTGCAGGTGCTAAATCTTTCAAAGATAAGTACTTCCCTTCAGATTCAGGGGCTACTGAGGTTGGTGTTACAGATGATCTTCTACGATTGAAGAATCTTTGTATGAAGTTGAATACTGGTGTTGACGAACAAATATCTAAACCTAAAGGAAAATCAAAAGCTTCTGTTTCTCGGCTTGGGGATTTTTCTGCCAGTAAGGAAGACACCTTGGCCGAACTGGTAGCTTCCATGCTGGGGGAGCTCAGCAAAGGGGATGGTGTATCAACTTTTGAGTTCATTGGAAGTGGAGTTGTTGCAACGTTGCTTAACTATTTTACATGTGGATATTTTTCAAAGGAAAGAATCTCAGATGCTAATTTGTCTAGGCTTCGTCAACAAGCAATCAGAAGATACAAATCTTTTATTGCAGTTACCCTTCCTTCAAGCGTTGATGGAAATATGGTTCCTATGACTCTTTTGGTTCAAAAGCTTCAAAATGCCTTGTCTTCCTTGGAGCGGTTCCCTGTTGTTCTGAGTCATTCTTCAAGATCATCTACTGGAAATGCACGACTTTCTTCAGGTTTAAGTGCTTTGTCACAACCATTTAAGCTACGCCTTTGCAGAGCTCAAGGAGACAAGACCCTCCGCGACTACTCTTCAAATGTTGTGTTGATCGATCCTTTAGCAAGTCTGGCGGCTATTGAAGACTTTCTGTGGCCTCGAGTTCAGAGAGTTGAGTCTGGTCAAAAGGCTTTGGCATCAGCAGGCAACTCTGAGTCTGGGACTACCGCTGCAGGAGTTGGTGCTTCATGCCCATCAGCCTCTACTCCAGCTTCTGGATCTCGTCGTACACGGTCTAGGGCAGCAGTTAATATAAATGACAGTGCAAAGAAAGACCCACCACAGGAAAAAAATGGAAGTTCATCCAAGGGCAAAGGAAAGGCTGTTCTGAAGCCTGCTCAAGAAGATGGCAGGGGACCCCAGACAAGAAATGCTGCTCGAAGACGAGCAGCATTGGATAAAGAAGCAGAAGTGAAACCTGTGAATGGGGAATCTAGTTCTGAGGTATATTCTTCATACATTTCTTTTCTTTGTTGAAGATCATTGTTTAAATATAGAAAATCAAGGAATAATAGATACATTAAAATACTATAAGAAAACAAAAATACAAGTGAACAAGGACTAATATGATTAAACTTAGTACGTGGTGCATCATCATCTTCATCAATATCACAGTGGAAGGGTAATTTTATATCCTTCAAAATGAAGAAGATAACCTTGATGATATGGAATATCATTCAGAAATAGCATAAAAGAAAAAAAGGAATAAAAGTGGAATAATAAGTAGGGAAAATTGTGTTCTCTGACCTAGTCGCATGGTTCTCAAACCCAAGATTGTAACATAGTGGTCACATGATTTAGCTTTTTGATTCTTGAGCTAAATTTGAATTAGCTTTCTCTTAATCGTTTTTTGATAAGGCTCTCTCTTCACCATTAGGTTTCATTTGTTGAAATGAAACAGACAAATGCTTACTTAAAACTTTGATGCTTTCTTTGAATCTTTTTGCTTCCATTTTTCATCTCCTGAGTAGTTGCTGGTTTGCATGACAACATGAACTTTTACATCCCACTGTTTGTTGTGTTTTAGGATGATGAGTTGGATATGTCACCTGTTGAAATTGATGATGCTTTGGTTATTGAGGATGAAGATATATCTGATGATGATGAAGATGACCATGATGATGTAAGCTAGTGAAATTCTCCTTGCTTTTTTTAAAACCTTGTGTCAAAATCCTTGTTTTTTTAAATTTCAGATTCTACCATTTTTAATTCACTTAGGTCATTGAGAGGTGTGTTGCTCGGTCTCTTCAATAATGTCCATGCGTGCATCAACTCTTTGCTAGAGTTCGAGCAACATGTTTAAGAGCAGATTTGTGTTTCCAATATGCATGTTTTCAGCCTCTTCTTAACAGATCAACTTGAGCAGCTCTTTTAATTTCATGCGCAGTTGTATTAAAGATGCTTTTCTGAAATTGTTGCCAATGCTTTAGGTGTTGGGCGATGATTCTCTTCCTGTTTGCATGCCGGACAAAGTTCATGATGTCAAATTGGGTGATTCCTCGGAAGATAGTCCTGCCACAGAGACACCAAATGATAGCCAGACAAATGCAGGTGGTGGTTCAAGTAGCAGAGCTGCTTCAGCTCAGGGATCTGATTCTGTTGAGTTCAGGAGTGGGAGTTCTTATGGTTCAAGGGGTGCAATGTCATTTGCTGCTGCTGCCATGGCTGGACTTGCATCTGCGAACGGTAGAGGTTTGAGAGGAGCTAGAGATCGTCATGGACGCCCTCTATTTAGCACCAGCGATCCACCCAGACTTGTATTTTCTGCAGGTGGAAAGCAGCTTAATAGGCACTTGACTATTTATCAGGCCATCCAGCGGCAACTTGTCCTTGACGAGGATGACGAAGAGAGGTATGGTGGCTCTGACTTTTTGTCTAGTGATGGAAGCAGACTTTGGGGTGACATATACACCATCACGTACCAAAGAGCTGACAGCCAAGCTGAAAGGTCTACAAAAGGGGATGGGAGCTCAACTTCCACCAAGTCTAATAAAGCTAGTTCTTCAGCAAGTGCCAATGCAGAACCCTCATTGCATCGAGCATCATTGTTAGATAGTATATTACAGGGAGAACTTCCTTGTGATATGGACAAAAGCAATCCTACTTACAACATTTTGGCCCTTTTGCGTGTAGTGGAGGGATTAAACCAGCTTGCCCCACGGTTACGTGTGCAGTCAGTTATTGATGATTTTTCTGAAGGGAAAATATTGAGTTTAGATGAGCTCAATGCTACTGGTGTCAAAATTCCCTCGGAGGAATTTGTGAACAGCAAGCTCACTCCAAAGTTGGCCCGACAGATTCAGGATGCTCTAGCCCTTTGTAGTGGGTCTCTTCCATCATGGTGTTCCCAGTTGACAAGGTCCTGTCCATTTCTTTTTCCATTCGAGACTCGGCGCCAGTACTTCTATTCGACAGCCTTTGGATTATCTAGGGCTTTACATCGACTTCAACAGCAGCAAGGTGCAGATAACAACGGGTCCACCAATGAGAGAGAAGTCAGGGTTGGGAGATTACAGCGCCAGAAAGTCCGTGTCTCTAGGAATCGCATTCTGGATTCTGCTGCAAAAGTAATGGAGATGTACTCTAGCCAAAAAGCTGTTCTCGAGGTCGAATATTTTGGTGAAGTTGGCACTGGTTTGGGCCCAACTCTAGAATTCTATACTCTTTTGAGTCGTGATCTGCAAAAAGTTGGACTGAGGATGTGGAGAACAAATTCCTCATCAAATGAACATTCAATTGAAGCGGGTGTGGATGAAAAATTGAGCGGGGCCGATAAAGAGCTTGTCCAAGCACCTCTTGGATTATTCCCACGTCCGTGGTCATCAGCTGTTGATACTGCTGATGGCAACCAATTCTTGAAGGTGATAGAGTATTTCAGATTGCTAGGGCGGGTGATGGCGAAAGCACTTCAAGATGGGCGACTTTTGGATCTCCCTCTGTCAACTGCATTTTACAAGCTTGTCCTTGGCCAAGTAAGGGCTTCTTTCTGTTTTTTGTTTTGCACGTGATTACCGTCTTATGATCAAATTGTTACATTTATCTTTCTATCTTTAACATTATAGGAGCTCGACCTGTATGATATTCTCTCTATTGACACTGAGTTAGGAAAGACTTTACATGAGTTGCAAGCTCTTGTTAGCCGTAAACAAAATCTAGAATCAATTGGAGGTCAGAGCCAAGAGAACATTAATGATTTGCATTTTCGCGGGATCCCAGTTGAGGAACTTTGTTTAGATTTCACACTCCCAGGCTATCCTGGATATGTTCTGAAAGCAGGCGATGAGAATGTACTACTGCTCTTCCTTGGATGTCGATTCTATTTGTTGTCCTCTCTATCATTTTGTTTGATTTGTATACTTCAATTGGAACTTGCAGGTGGATCTTAATAACTTGGAAGAATATATTACTTTGGTGGTTGATGCCACTGTGAAGACTGGAATTGGGCGGCAGATGGAAGCATTTAGATCTGGCTTCAATCAGGTTTGTTGCCTTCATGGGATTTTAACTAATTAGAATGCATCTAGAGATGATATTTAACTGATAACTTGGTGCAACTTTCACTTATTCATCAGGTACTTGTACATCTATAGATATCATCACTTATATTGTGATAGTGAAATAATTTTAGGCTCCACAACCTGCAGGTTTTTGACATTTCAGCTCTGCAAATATTCTCTCCTACTGAGTTGGACTACTTGCTTTGTGGCCGTAAAGAGTTATGGAAGGTGATATTTTGTTTCTCATGAACAAGTATAGCCAGTGTGATACTTGTAAGCGTCCAGCTTTATTGAATTTCATTCTTTTGCTTATCCAGGCAGAGACACTTGTAGATCATATCAAGTTTGATCATGGATACACAGCCAAGAGTCCCGCCATTGTTCATGTAAGTTTGTTCTTCAGCTCTCAGTGGAAGTGTAGTTCCTTAGACAGTAATGTTATCGAGTTAGTCTTCTTCTGTCTTTTCTATTTGCTTCAAACTGATGCCAACTGTTTAATTTTCTTCTGATCAGTTACTAGAGATCATGGGAGAGTTCACTTCCGAGCAGCAACGAGCTTTCTGTCAGTTCGTCACTGGTGCTCCCCGGCTTCCTCCAGGTGGTCTGGCTGTGCTCAATCCTAAGTTGACAATAGTGAGAAAGGTATGGCTGTAGTTTGCTAAAATATTAGTCCTACCTGTTAATTCTCTCCGCAGAGGCTGACTGTTATATCTTTTGAGCAGCATTCATCTAGTTCTAGCAATACAACACCAAATGGCAATATGCAATCAGAATCTGCAGATGACGACTTACCTAGTGTGATGACATGTGCTAACTACCTGAAACTGCCTCCCTATTCTACTAAGGTATGATTTCTCGCAATCTGTTGGCTGCTGGCTGTGACGTATCTTCATGGTACGAGGGTAGTCATCTGCTTTCCTTTCACAGTGGTAGAATTTTTCCTACTCTGCTCTGTCCCCATCTCTATCTCTATCTCTATCTCTATCTCTGTCTCTGTCTTCGTAGGGTCAAATGATATTGTTAATCCTTACATCTCTCTCTGCAGGAAATAATGTACAAAAAGTTGCTCTATGCTATCAATGAAGGTCAAGGATCATTTGATTTGTCATAAGTTGCATGAAAAATGGACTGGTGTATACAACTTGGAAATTATTGGTGTCTGGTCCTCAATAAAGGCAGCTCTTACCCATCCTCAACTAACACCACCTAGGTTTGTATGCATCAAAATCTGATGCTGTATATATCTTTATCTAGTTATATTCCTTTTCAACTACTTCCCTCTATTTTGATTGCTAGTCACATTACTGCAGTAGTGTTATGGAAATTCTAAATGAATGATTTGTTTATTTGATTTGGAGCCATGCATCAGTCTGCTGATTTAACTTCATGTATTTTTGGCATTTTCAGTTTATTTAACTCTAGCATTTGTGTTTTGGCTGGCTCTGTTTCACAGCTGACATTGGCACCTTGCTTCGATTGAATGATGAAGATGGAATTCTTTTTGCGGGGTTGTTTTTCTACAAACATTTGTAAATATGTAGGAAGGTTTTCTTCTTTCAAATTTTGACACTTTTTAAGGTCGCGCAGCATATACATGTAAGGGCACCAATGTTGCCGCCTTTTCAGCTTCTTGCAGATATGGGAAATGTTATTTCTTTGACATTGCAGTTAAGTAGTAAGTAAAATGATCCAATAAATTGGCCAATTTAGCTGAGGCTCATGAAGCTGCATGTTTTTGGGGGTCTAAGTAGAGTTGTTTCGTCTTTTCGTATAAATGACAAGTTACTGGTCTATTGTCGAAGAAATTTTATTTGGGAGTAGAAAAAAGTTGAGTGATGATTTAGGGTTGGAATATGATCCCTCTATTTTACTGTTATTCTTTTAGTCTTGGTAGATGTGTTGATAGATGGGATACTTGTTTAATGAGAGACCTCTTAAGACTTAATGAAATAATAGGAAAAATGAAATTCTCTTTGAAAGTCTTGGGGTAGTTCTTTATGCATTATTAGCGGAAAACAACGAACATATCCTGAATCTACTCCCGTTTCAACCCATCAAAAGAATTTGGGTTAAAGATGATGCACCAAAGACAAGATGGCCAAAATTAGATATGCTAGATGAAATAATCTTGATCGATATAAAATTTCGTATTTCGTATATGTTTTAAATACTTTATATAGCTAATCTGTGTATCTCTAATATAATATCTACTTCGATCTTAAAAGTTATATAACTATTTTCCAAGTGTAATGGGGAACCGCCCTATAAATTACTGCAAGTAAACTGGTGCAAGAATACTTGCAAGATAGATTATATCTATTATAGTGGCACATACTTGTAAAATTGACTACCAAGTATCTAGCAAGTCCAACGATAATGACTCCTATGAAACAAAATACCCAAAACTACTCAACTAAACTGTAAAATTAAATTTAATTTTCGTTGTAAACTAAATAAAAAGTTACTCATATTATTGGGGTAGCTTTTTTTATGCATTATTAGTGGAAAATAAATTACTCCACAGTGCAACCATGTCTTGTATTTATTCTAATTCAACCTATTAAAATTTAGGTTTAAGAGAAAGCATCACATAATATAACTGGAAGTTTGCGAATTACTAATCAAAGATTAAATTACACATATTTTCATATAATTTTAATTGTTTCAATAAATTTATTAAAATTTACGGATACACGTGCAAAGCACCTATCCAGAAACTAGTTTCACTTTAACATGTGTGATTTTACAATGTTCTCCTTTCAAACTTTTAAAAAATTTTATGTATAGGAATCATGTGGTGCTTACTCCTTTCTTGTTAACTAATGGTAACAATCAAGCAAAACAAGTCTACGAGCAAGAAATTGCAAAAGGGGTGGAATTTTGTCATATGGAGATTCTTCTGCATAGCTTTTTTTTAACGTGTAGAACTTAAACACAACTAATTTGTAACTTTATGCAGTAAGTGTCTTACTTGCTAATTAACCATGAATATGTTCACCTTATCAGTGTTGCCAAGGTTGGGAAACTTGAACCAAATTCACCTCCAGCAAATGGCCCTGCGTAAGTCATATATTATTGTCATCCTTGGACAATATTCTTTTTGATATTTTCCTTTCATTTCTCATGATTATACCAAGTACTGAAATTCCGCTCAGTGAGGTTCGGAGAGGGTAAACTGTATGGAAATCTTACCATTACCCCGTAAAGATAGAGATTTCGTTTTCGAAAGACCATCGGCTCAAATGCATCAAAGCTAAGTAGATGAAGAAAATAATTTTAAAAAACATAACAAATAATACAAAAAGCATTGTAAGGTCTACAAGAAAGAAACAAGATTAATAGCAAAAAGTGTT
>JAABOM020000001.1:38910358-38924878 GCA_011800125.2 Solanum clarkiae
AAAAGCATTGTAAGGTCTACAAGAAAGAAACAAGATTAATAGCAAAAAGTGTTATAATCAAAGCACAATAGACGACGTATAGTAAAAACTACAAGAACACGGCCAGTGTTATGACATGCACTAACAAGCCTAAGCCTTCGCTAGGTAAAACAACAATCTACCCCTATGAACCTCTATCCTTATACGCGACCTCCATTTTTTCCTATCTAGACTAATGTCCTCAATAATATAAAGTTGGGCAATGTCCTGTCTAATCACGTCTCTCCAATACTTTTTTGGCTTACCTCTACCACTTCGTGCACTTTGTATAACCAATCTCTAACACCTCCTCACTGGTGCATCAACGCACCTTTCTCTTCACATGTCCAAACCATTTGAGTCTCGCTTCCTTCATCTTGTCTGTCACAGAGGCCTTATCACCTTTTCTTGAATTACCTCATTCATAATTTTATTGCTCCTAGTATGGTGTGTGCCCATATATCCATCTTAATATCGTCATCTCCACAACATGCATCTCCTAAACATGTGAATTCTTTAACAGTCTAACACTCCACTTCATACAATAAACATAGCATAACCACCTATAAAACTTACCTTTTAATTTAGGTGATATATTTTAGCACGCAAGACACTAGAGTCAAGCCTTTATTTCATCCAAGCCGCCCCAATGCAATGTGTGACAGCAATATCGATATCCCAGTACCCTAGATATGAACCTAAGATATTATTGAAATTTTTGCAGGGAGGTCTAAAGTGAAATTTTAGACCACATTCGCCTCATCCAATGCATTATTGAATTTACATTCGCCTCTATTTTGTCATCTTAATTAAATCATTTTCATGGATTTCACCTCCTTATGTTATTATGTGTGGATGGTTTTTGGAGTATTCGTCTCAAAATTCATGTTAAAATTCAATTCGATACATACCCTAACTCCATATAGAGCAACCTGAATCTCAGCACTATTGTTAGTGTAAAAATGATGGCTTTGGCATAAGTTATCAACTTGATATAAAATGAAGTTGCGTATTCCATATATTTATATAATTCTGGTCTTAAAATGATTTAAAGTGGCTTACGTTCACTATTGTGCATATTCATTTTGTAGTTGTGTGTGTTGTTTGTCTTATTATGGCAAAATAAAAATTTCTTGTACTTGACAACATGTTCACCTGTTAGTTTACAAAGTGAGTGTGGAATTGGATTTTTTTTTAAAAATTGATCGCCTACTAACAATCCCAAAAAAACAACTTAATAGACATAACGTCAACACAACCAAAAATCTAAAATCTTTTAAATCATGCTCTAATATTTCCTACTTGGACTTGGGAGGCTTTTTCTTCAATAGTCTTCCGTAAAGTTTCAACTTCATCCTCATGAGAAACCATACTGCACTACATAATGCCAAATTCTACAAAGGGCAAAAAACTACATGTTTATAACCAATTCACTATTAAAAAAAAAAAACAAGTTATATCATTTTTTTTTAATCAGCCTGCATAAAATCATGAAGAAGAACAAAAAATTCTGAGTCCCCAACTTTATAGAGGTAGAAATCATACACAAGTGGAGTAGCTATCACAAAGTAAAACATCTGCACAATTGAAGATTATTGTTAATTCGCTTCAAAAACAAAGCCTAAATGATACAAATTAATTCAAGAAGATTAAAATACCTTGCCAGTATCAAAGTCCCAACCTTCAGGAAGTAACAGATAGGCACCCACGATTTTTATAAAATTGAACATTAATACGAACCAACGAACCTAAACAAAAGAGTGTTGTGAGTATCACAATAGTATAGAAACTCAAAGAGAAAACCAATAAACTAAGTTCGATGTATTCTTTATAGATATGTATTAAAAATTATTACAAATATTAAGTATGGGTATGTCACATTATTAACTATTTTAGGGTGTCATAACTAAAACATCAACTACACACTTCCACATCCATTTGATATATGTTGAGGCAAATAAAGACTATGCATACAACAAATGAGTACAATTCTTACCATATCTTGTCGATGTTAGCCCAAAATAGTACTCTAGAAAATCCATGACACAAGACACCTTGGCAGCATATTCCTCTCTAACATTTTCATATGTATCCACCAAAAATATCCTACAATAACACTTTTCACATTACTGATTGGTACCGAACATGAACAAAAATCATAATCAACTTAACAGTAATTTCTTTGTTGAAATTAGTAAAACAGTAATATAAGGATAAATATGTGAATTAGGTGGAATCATATGGAACATTGAAAGGCATTTTGCCTAAATTAGTTAAATACAACTCTAAGTAAGAAAATCACTTGGCGGAGAATCAATAGGAAATGGTTAAAGGTATTTAAAATGTTATTTACATGAAGTGAACATAGTGTTACTCTTACTGCGATTATACATTGATCTTATATTTGAGATTTGAGACAACATATCGGTTGCAATAACTTGATTAATATATTAGAAAAAACACCGGATATTGCATAATCCCATTGTTCATTAAATTATCTTAAAAACTAGAAAATAAATATTTTTTCCATAGCACAATCCAAATTATCAGGATTTTGGAAGCATATTGTAAATCTCTATTAGCATACAAAACAAAGAAATATAGGAATCTAATTAAGGATCTATTTGAGATTAAATAAAAACTCCATATAACTAAAGTAAGAAAAGGAACAATGAGTTACGTTAGTATATCAGAGAAGATGAAGGACCCACCAACAAGTAGAAACTTTCCTAGCTTCAAAATCCACCTCATTCTTGCTACTGGGACTCTTCGATTTATTTACCTTAGTATAGCAGAGAAGATGAAGGACCCAACAAGTAGAAACTTCCCTAGCTTCGAAATCCACCTCATTCTTGCTACTGGACTCTTCGATTTCTTTCCAAAGATCAACTTGAAACCTTGAGGTTATATGAACAAGTGAATCAGGCTGTACAACAACAACAACAACAATAATAATAATAATAAGAAGAAGAAGAAGAAGAAGAACAACAACAACAACAATAATTAATAAATAAAACAACTCAGTAATTTGAGGTACTTATAAGGCTCGGTGTAACTGATTTCAAGTACAACTTGCTATAGTGTTGATTAGATGGCAGTTCCTTGCCTTAATCTCCATAGCACCAAACTTTGACTTCCCAGAAAACTATACACAGTCTTAACCAAGAAAATGCATCAATACAACAACATACACAGTGGGACCGCACTCCCAAGTGGGGTGTGGAGAGGATAAACTACATGTAGACATGAGGCTATTTTCGAACAGCTCGATTGCAACAAATCCAAATATAAAGAAAAAGAAACGGTGGAAAAGACATGGCAACTAACACGGGAAGCAATGCAAAGCCTACAAGAAAGGAACAAGAACAAAATAGTGCGTATGAAATGATCATTCTCGTTTCATTTATCGTTCTGGCGTAAACAGAAAATATTGTGTTGTATAGACAACTGGTAAAAGTATGATAAGTGTCGATGTGCTGAATCATGCATATAATCTGTTAATAGTTTTTGCGCTCAATCTCTTAAACCAAATATGTCTTCATTTTATTGGGCTAGTGAGCTTTATACTTCATCTATAACAACAGACTCCAAACAGAGGGTCTCAGCAACAAGTTCAACTCAACCCCCCATACCAAAAGCAAGAAACTGGAGTGTTGGCAGGAAATAGCAGCTGTTAAGGAGTTGTGTGGGGATCCATGGTAAGCTTGTGGAGACTTCAACGCGGTGAGATTCATCACAGAGAGAAGAGGTTGCAGTAGGACCACAAATATTATGACAGATTTTTTCCAGATGGATTGAAGATATGGAACCCATGAGCCTCAATTAAATGGAGAAAAGTTTACTTGAATAGGGGAGTCGATCATAGAAGTGCAGCAAGGTTGCACAGATTCTTGATTTCAAAGGAATGGGAGGAGTCTCTTAGAAATATCAGGCAAAAGATACTTCCAAGAGTAATAGCCCATAGTCCTTTGCTCCTAGAATGTGGGAGCGAGGTAAAGAAAAGATCAAGCTTTAAATTTGATAATTGGTGGCTTAAGGTGGAAGGATTCTCCGAATTAATCAGAAGGTGGTGGAATGATATGGTGGTAGCTAGCTGTTCTAATTATAAACTTAATGTCAAACTGAGAAACTTGAAACAGAAACTCAGAGTTTGGAACAAAGCTACTCTAGGGAAACAAGTGAGTAGAAAGAATAGCCTACTGAATGAGTTGGCTGAACTGGACTTGACTCAAGATAACAGAATTCTACCTGAGAATGAAATAATGAACAGAAGTACGGTAGTTGTGGAACCAGAGGAACTGGCGAAAAATGAAGAAGCAGGATGGAGGCAAAAATTCAGAGTCCTTTGGCTGAAACAAGGAGACAATAACACCAAATTTTTCAGGAGAATGGCATCAGCTCATAAAAGATACAACACCATTAGTAGACAGGTGGTCCAAGGGGAGGAAATTCAAGATCCAGATAGTATAAAGATGGCTATGATAGAGTTCCATAACAGACTCTACTCAGAATCAGAAACATGGAGAGCATTACGGATGGCAATGGGGCGGGGTTGGTTGAACTCAGTCCGCAATTTTTTTAAACCGCTCAACCCCGCAATGCAGACAAACCTATCTGGTCACTGCACAATAAAAAGGCCTTCATAGTGAAGTCTTGTACTGGTGGAGGAACAATAGTCAAGCCAACACAGAGCTATTGCCCTGGAAGCTAATTTGGAAGGTTAAAAGCCCATTAAAAGTAGCTTGTTTTAATTGCTAAGTGGTAAGACAAGCATGCCTAACACGTGAAGTATTACAAGGAAGACGTTTCCAGATTTGCTCAAGGTGTTATATGTGCAATCAAGAAGCAGAGGTAGATAACCATCAATTTATTCATTGCAAAGCAGCTACAAATCAGTGGAACAAGTTCCTCTGTACCTAGGACTCAGTTGGGTAATGCCTGTCTACTATGGATTACTCAACCGCTGGAAAGGTATTGGCAGCAGAGGTGGTTTTCAAAGCTGACTCAATAATAATATGATGTTGAGCCCCTGGCTCAACTCAAGATGCAATGGAAAATCGAATTCATACAAACTCATTAGATACCACATGTAACAGAGCGAAAATAATAATTAGTGAACAACTTAACAAAGTATATACTTAATTCTTGCGTCACGTATTAAGCATAAAGTGTCGCCCCAAAGAAAGAAAGATAAATTAGTCAAACAAGGTTTAAACATGTAAACACAATCCCATATCTGAATTGGCAGAAGGTGATACTATTTAATCATTCTAATTTTAAACAGGAACTTGTCAAGCAACCAGAAAAATTCTACATAAAGATGCAAAACCATATCTTGAAAATTATCAAACCAAACTAGCCTTGAAATTGTGCAATAGATAAAACCAAAATATAGGGAGGTGGGCGTATTAGAAGGGCTTTCATCTCACTTTTTTCCTCGAGACATCCTATCCATGCTTAAACTTCATTTAATTCGATCCAGACTCGACAACTTCCTTCTTTAAGACATGATGAACTAAGAGAATATAATAAGTCATATTTGAGCATTCTGCACAGGGCGAGGAATGGGTGAGAATACCATAAAATGTTCACTTCTCAATTTTCACAAGAATTTCCCCGGCTTGATGCTAAAAAAGAAGTCGAAAAATAACTAAGAAACAACCGTTTATACTTACAGAAAGCTGGAAACAGATTTTTTCCATTTGTTGGTAAATGGTGACTGCCAAACAGTAAATGGGAAATTTCTCTGTAGTGACCAGAACAAATATTAACATCATAAACAGCTTTAAACAAGATCTGAAACAAACATGCGAGCATACACATTTTGGGCTTAACTTAGAATAGTTTCAGATTCAGAGATATGAAGTTTATAGATGAAGAGAGAATTGAAATAATGGACATCATACAATGCTCATCGTCTTACTCATAATACCCATATGGATATCCTCAACTCCAACTTAATTTGAACAGCAAAACTGAGCAGCAACTAGAAAATAAAAATAAAAGTAAAGGTTCATCACTGAACGAAGAGAGTGATGAGTCTTAAGTGATATGAGGTAAGAATGGAAGTAGAAATGATACTATTGTGTTCGTCTCTTTTCCGTAATGTCCACAGGGATATCTTATTTCTCTATGTTTAAGGTTAAGCTAAACAACCATATCAAACGACAAAGAAAAGTATAGTTCATATGATCGTTCGCGAACTTTAAACAAACTATAAAATTAAGGCCATGAGTACCCAAAATCTTCTAGACTCAAAGGACAAGGGGCTGCCTAAAAAAGACAAAAATGCTTAAGTATTTTGGGATAAAGAGAGGGTATAAGATGGTAATACCATGCGGTATTCACATTTTATCTCGTAATGCTCACATGAACAGCCCTTTATCCTATACTTCCATTTACTTTAACAATCAAACCACACAACAAAGAAAAACAAGAAGAAAAGAAAAGAAAAGAACGAAGCACTCAAACAGGAGGAAGGAAAATATTTACGCAAGTTCTGAGAAAAAGAAGTATAGAATAAACAACTCGATAAAAGTTCATCCTATAACTCAAATGTTCACACAAAGACTCCTTCATTCTACTTGTATCAGACTAGCCAACTAATCGAAATAATAAAATAAGATAAAAAAATATTTAACTTGGTAACTAATCACCTCGAGTGATCAAGATCTAAATCATAAATAGACCGAACCAAGATTTATGGGCAGAATTGAAACTGACCAGGTAATAGAGAAGACATAGAAGTGTATGGGGGCGAAAGACGAGTTATGAAGGACGAGCACCATAAAATACTTACCTTCAGTATTGGACTGAACTAATTGAAACGAAACAGCTAAAACAAGTAGTAAAGAACAAAAAAATCACTCTTTTCTTGTACTCAATACTAAGCCAAATGGAAAAAAAAACGAACACTTAATAGACAAGCGTAAAATGTGAGCGAAATCATTGATATTAGCACACAAACTTCTTCACACGGATATCTGAGGAGGGAATATCCGAGTATTTATGGCAAGAGAAGGTACAGATGAATAATACTACAAAGTATTTCCCTCTATACAAAAAAATGCTTATAAAGCATTCCCTCTAGCCAATACTTCTTGTCGAACAAAACAGCCAAATCAATACAAATACCGACATTTTGAATTCAACAGCAAAGAAAGGCACATTCAAATCAAGAAACTAAAACGGAAATGCATACTTACAAATTAAGAGAAATGAGTCGAATAAAATTTGAACTAAGAGGTAAGGGTAAGGATATTACCTTGTTTAGGGCAGTGAACTGAGCTTGAAGAGTCATCTCTGAAGGAAATCGGAAGTGTTTGAAATTTGTGGTGGGTGAGGGGCTAATAAACGATCTACGGCTGCTGCTATGCCTATTGTGCATGAGCCTGACTGAAGAGGAAGATGAGAAGGGATTATAGCTAATTGCACTGGTATTTGGAATAGGCCAATTTTCATTAATATTAAATAATAATAATAATAATAATAATAATAATAATAATAATAATAATAATAATAATAATAACTCATCCTTTTTTGAAAAAAATTATTCAATTAGTCAAGATTCTCAAATTATTTATTAAAAACAGCAACACTTTTAACATATTATTAAATACAGCTATATTATATTATAACAATAAATTAATGGTATCCTAAACTAATTCTTTTTTTTTTTACTCAGCAAATTGACACATTTTTGTCCAAAAAAATAAGAAAATTGTTCTATTCCTTTGTTCCATTTTTTTTAAGAAATCTAAAATTATTCCTAAAAGAATTTCACTGATTCAGATAATAAAATCCTCATTGTATATTTTGTGGATTTTAGTATTTGGAGTATATTTTTTTATTTTATATATATATTTGTGCTTATTTATTAATTTATCTATTTCTTTTAGTTTTTTCGCCAAGGAAAGCATGAAATTTTTGATATAATATTAAATTTAATTCAAGAAGATTACAAAAGGTGTCCCATGCAATGTCAATTTATTGTAAATTTTTCCTCTTTTGATCTTTGGATTACTCAAGGATTAATGGATAGTGTAGGTGTTATGGCTATAATGGCTGAAGAGAGGAGATCGAAGAATATACACGGTATCATAAGAATGCAAAGTTTTGAAAAGTTCAAAACAATAATACAAGCAACGATTCCGAAGATGTTTGTGAAGATAGAAATGTGGAAGAACAAATTATATGAATTGATGTTTACTACTGAAGTTATTTAAAGCATCTGTTTCTTGTGAATTTGTTTAGAGAAATATATTTTTCCCACTGAATTTTCTATCTTTTGATGATTTGTATTCATTACAAGTAGGTACGCCATTGTGTTTGTTTATTGTACAGTGAGAAATAGATATGAAGGGTAGTTTGTATCTTAATTATAAATGTAGTTTGTACCATAATTTATAAGTCTCAACAAGATACAATTTATAAGTTTTGTTTATTATGCCTCCATTAACAGGATGCCTAATTATAAGTGTGAGTTGTATCCTATGTGTTAATGTCCTTATAAATATGATTTGTATCATGATTAGGAGTATGGGTTGCATCCTATATGTTTATATATTTATAATTGTGGTATGTTATCTCCTAAATTCATTATAAGTGTTAATAGAATACCTAATTATATATCGTAATTTGATCCTATATATTAATGTATTTATAATTGTGGCTTGTATTTGTGTAAGTTCTCCATTTAATGTTCGGTTAGGCCACTTATGTGCCTGGGCCTTCCCCGATAACAATTAAATATTAGGTAATGTTTCGTACTTGATCACTGAGTTGAGACTAGTCAGTGTAGATTTTAAACAAATTGATTAATAGTTTTTCCTTCGGTTAAGAGTCAATTTATTGATTCGCTGAGATTTGTATACTTAGAAAAAATTACATTATAAATCACAAATTTTTATATTAAAATTTTGGAAGACTGTTTGAGAAGTTAAAGAAACCACAAGCAAGTAACAAAACACAAAAGAATAGATCGTGAAAACTACGAGAAATTCTACGAGCCTCATATTGTATTTACTGATCGAGGCTAGTTAGCTAAAACAGTAAAACTCCAATTAGATCATTCAAGATGATTAATATAACTCTCATCTCTTAAATTTGCACTAACTAAAACAAGTTCACACTTGCAAAAACATAAAAACAGAAAAACAGAAAATGTCTCAAATATTAACGTTAGCTTTCTTGATTTCCTTGTTGGTTGCATCGGCCACCGGTGACGAAAAGCCACGTGGCGTCACTTACGATGGTCGTTCGTTGATCGTCAATGGAAACAGGGAACTCTTCTTTTCTGGTTCTATTCATTATACTCGTAGCCCTCCTGAGGTGACTTTAAATTATAATTCTAGCTTGTTTATATATGTTTAACATATTTAGTACTTGAATTACGTATGGAATTTCTCCCCACAGATGTGGCCAATTATTATTAGAAAGGCTAAGGAAGGAGGTATTAATCTCATCCAGACTTATGTGTTCTGGAATATTCACGAGCCCGTTCAAGACCAGGTAATTAATATTATTACTTGTCAAAGGCGAATTTAAAACTTATGTCATGAATAAGTATATGCATGTATTGAAAATTTTGAATCTTGAATGTATTTTTTTTATTCGATTATTATTTTTTGAGTATATCGAGATTGATCTTGGTTGTGTTTGATTTGTAGTTCAACTTTGAAGGAAATTTTGACATTGTCAAATTCATTAAGGAGGTAGCTAATCAGGATATGTATGTGACTCTCAGAATTGGACCTTATATTGAAGCAGAATGGAGTTTAGGGTATACACAATATTCTATTTAATTTATGGAGTATTAATTAATTTCTATATTAGTTGTTTAGAAATTAATTATGTTTAATATGATCTATTAATCAATATTTTGATCGTGTAAACAGAGGGTTTCCATATTGGTTAAGAGAGATTAAAAATATCACATTCCGTTCTTATAACGAGCCATTTGTGGTACGTAAATAAAAATGTGCATGCTTTTAATTAATTAATTAATTAAAGACTTTATTTAGTGACTTATTTAGTTAATTTGCTCTCTCTTTGTTGCAGTACCACATGAAAAAATATGCAGAGATGATCCTTGAGATGATGAAAAAGGAGAAGTTGTTTGCACCCCAAGGAGGACCAATTATCTTGGCTCAGGTTGTTATTAATTTAAGTTTAAATTTATATATAAATGTTATTAAGTTATACCCATTGACAATAAATACTTTAACGTGTTATAACACATTATCGACCAATTTTATCTTAAAGCAACGTGATTAGACTTTTTGAAATTAAATTATGTAACACAATCATCATGGGTGACATTTAATATTTACTTAACAGATAGAAAATGAGTACAACAATGTCCAAGCTGCTTATAAAGAAGATGGGAAGAAATATATTGAGTGGGCAGCAAATTTGGCTGTTGGATTATATAATGGTGTCCCCTGGATTATGTGCAAGCAAAAAGATGCCCCTCCTTCAGTGGTAGGTTCATTTAATTTATTCTATGAAATTATTATTATTATTATTATTGAAAAAATAATACTTTAGAAAGTTAAAAATAAAAATGTAAAAATATTTTCTTTCCATCAGATAAACACATGCAATGGAAGGCATTGTGCGGATACTTTCTCGGGCCCTAATGGGCCCAACAAGCCTACTTTGTGGACTGAAAATTGGACAGCCCAGTAAGTTCAATCTTAAGTCTTATTGGTAGTTAAATGTCTGTTTAAACAAGAGTTTAATTTCACTAACCAGAGGTTAGATACCAAATAGACGGTCAAATGATATATGTTGATAACTACTAGTATAATATTAATCATACAGATTTATTGATACTTGCATTTTAATGACGTACAGGTATAGAACGTATGGAGACCCTCCATCACAAAGAGCAGCAGAAGATATAGCTTTTTCTGTGGCTCGTTTCTTTGCAAAGAATGGAACTCTTACTAACTATTATATGGTATTCTTTTAAAAGGATAACTTTTATTTTGATCCTTATGATATATCAATCAACATATTTAATTTTTAACTAATTAAGACGTGTATTTTAATCTTTTTTATATAAGAAGCATGTTATAATTTCATTCTTATTTTTCAGTATCATGGCGGAACAAACTTTGGAAGATCAAGCTCTTCTTTTGTGACCACGCGTTATTATGACGAGGCTCCTCTTGATGAATTTGGTAATTGTTTAGGCTCATTTAAAACTTAATTCTGAATGGTATATGAATAATTAATTGAACTCATTTAAGCGCTTTTTGATTTTAATTAATTAAATGTTGATTAGGTTTAATGAGGGACCCAAAATGGAGTCACTTGAGAGACTTGCACAGAGCTTTGAGATTATCAAGAAGGGCTCTTCTTTGGGGTACTCCCACAGTACAAAAGATCAACGAGAACCTTGAGGTAATTATAGCAAGCAATTTTCATAAATGTTGTTAGTAATAAGATTATGTAACTTGATTGTGAAATCTCACACGTTAATAAAATGCAGATCACTGTGTATGAGAACACTGCTGAGCATATGTGTTCTGCCTTTTTGACCAACAACCACACCACTGAAGCTTTCAAGATTACATTTAGGGGAAATGAATATTACTTGCCTGAAAAATCAGTTAGCATTCTTGCTGATTGTAAGACCGTCGTTTACAACACTCAAACGGTAAATAAATCTTACCCATACTTGTAAAATTATGTTAGATATATTGTCGTTGTTATTATTGTATAACTGCAATTAAATTAAACAGGTAGTCTCTCAACACAATTCAAGAAACTTTGTACCATCAGAAAAAGCAAAGAATCTTAAATGGGAAATGTATCAAGAGAAAATACCAACTATCAATGAATTGCCACTTAAGAACAGAGAACCATTGGAGCTCTATAGTTTGATTAAGGATAAAACAGACTACGCTTGGTATTCCACAAGGTAATTATATTATTTTGTCGGTGAATATAATTTAAACTCATACTTGACTTTTATATTTGTTTTTTAAAAACGCAGCATCACCCTTTCTCAACATGACATGCCCATGAGATCTGATATTCACATTGTCTTGCAAATTGCAAGTATGGGCCATGCATTGCTTGCGTTTGTCAATGGAAAATATGCTGGTATGTTTTCTCGTAAATATTTTCTAGAAAAAGAAGTTATTTTCCAATATTTGATTGTTAATATATTTTCAAGAAAATTATTTTCCATTAACATCTATTTTTAGGATTTGGGCATGGGAACAATATTGACAAGAACTTTCTTTTCCGGCAACCCATCAACTTGAAACCGGGAGTTAATGACATCACCATTTTGGCTGAGCTAGTTGGATACCCGGTATATATTATTTTCATTTTTCTTAATAACCTTTCATCGCACGTAAAGAATTCTTAACTAAAAGTTTTAAGTTTAGAGAGCGTCTTACTCTCAAAATGAGACTTGTTTGATACGAATTAAATCTCAATTAATCGGAACCCAATAAATATTACAGAATAGTGGAGCCTATATGGAAAAGAGGTTTGCTGGACCCCGTGCTGTGACACTTCAAGGTTTAATGGCTGGAACTCTTGATATCACCATGAATGTTTGGGGACATGGGGTATACATTAATACTTGACAAATGTTTATATTCAAATGTCAAATCAACTAGTAAAATTCCAAATCATTATTTGTCATATTTCAGGTTGGTGTATTTGGAGAGAGAGAGCAATTGTTCACTGAAGAGGGAGCAAAGAAAGTAAAATGGACTCCTGTAACTGGTCCTCCACCAGGACCGGTTACTTGGTATAAGGTAAGTTGGACAAATTTATTCATATTTTAATTGAAACATATTCCTTCAAGATAGATCTGTGTACACACTATCCTCTTGTATCACAGACATATTTCGATGCCCCTGAAGGCACTGATCCAGTAGCCTTGAAAATGGACCAAATGCAAAAAGGTATGATATGGGTTAATGGTAAAAGCCTGGGCCGTTACTGGGTATCATTTCTCTCTCCTCTTGGACAGCCCACTCAATCTGAGTAAGTATTACACGAAAAAAGCTAAATATATACATAAATTGAAAGGTAAAAAGAAAAAAGATGGTGACTTATATAAATTGGTTTGCAGGTATCATGTTCCAAGAGTTTATTTGAAGCCAACTAACAATCTCCTGGTCGTTTTCGAAGAAACAGGAGGTCATCCAGGAAAAATTGAAATTTTAACAGTGAATCGAGACACAATTTGCAGTATGCTCACGGAATATACTCCTCCAAATGTGAAAAATTTTGAGAGTTCAGGCAATAAATTTGTCGCGGTCGTAGAAGATCTTAAAGCAGGAGCACATTTAACTTGCCCGGATAATAATGTGATCGAAAAAGTTGAGTTTGCTAGTTATGGTGATCCAGATGGTGCATGTGGAAATTTTACTCTGGGAAAATGCAATTCACCAAACAGTATTAAAGTTGCAGAAAAATATTGTTTGGGAAAGCACACTTGTTCAATTCCAGTTGAGAGAGAAACATTTGATGGACCAAATAAGGATCCATGCCCCGACATCTTTAAGACTTTAGCCGTCCAAGTCAGGTGTGTTGGACCAAAAAAGAATCAATTAGTGTCAAATCACTTTCTTTAGTTGATGATGGATTTTAAGATTGGGTAATATCGTAGCTTAGCACATCGAATCCTGTATTAATGTGATTTAGGATTAGAGTTGCATGAACGATAAAAATCGTTATTTTTAGATAATACACACATATAAAATGATTCTAGTTATGAACTATCTTTTTTTTTCTTTCCGTAGGATTTTCTATTGTTGTTGTTCAAAGATCATCAATCTCGTTTAGACGGGATACTTATATGTTTTATCAACTATTACAACTTATAAGATTAGAACATGCCCCAACTAATGATTTTTTTCTTACTTTTGTTAAGAACAACGGATAACAAAAAAATGATATTCAAGAATTGTTGTCCAATCAGTAACATCTCGATAATTTGGTGAGTTCGTCTAATTAAAAATATAGTGGATCATTGTTATGAATACCAAAAAATTTACTAAGAAACAATTTATATAATTGATAAAATAAAATATCTGAATATAGCCCACTACTACAAGAAATACAAGAGACTAGTACACCAAGCAAGAATAATACAAAATGATGAAAAAAAAATCCATGATATAACCACATATCTCAAAGATCAACACATAATATATGTTGTGTGTCGCAATCTTGCGAACAATATTGAAGGGTGAAGATAATAGTCTTTGTTTAAGCCTTCAAATTTTGAGACCTCAAAAAATTTTAATGATAAAAATTATTATTGTAGTTTCTCTTAGACAATATTAAAAATAGTAAAAGAAATTACAAAAACTATATAAAAATTAAAAAAAAAATATCTACTATTTAACATAAATATTTTGAAATTTTGATTTAAACTACTTAAATCCTCTTAACAATTAATAAAATTTTTACAATAACATCCAAGATATTATATTAAAATCACATGGCTAACATTTTATTAATTTA